>OZ018392.1:54242546-54542950 GCA_963969525.1 Ontholestes murinus | reverse complement strand
ATTGGACGATACATTATCAAAACGATATTTTAAGAGATTTATAAATTTATTTTGAATTTTATCAAGTCGAATTTTTGCGCACTCATTATAAGGGGACCATATCGGGGAAGCATATTCTAAAACGGATCGAACTAAAGAACAAAATAACATTTTTTGACAAAATGGAGAAAATTCTCTAGCAAATCTACTAATAAAACCAAGTCTCTTACGCGCCAGATTACAGATTTTCTCGATATGCAAATTGAAAGTAATTTTGGCGTGAAACAAGACACCTAAATCAGAAACGCAATTGACATTATTTAAAGGAACCCTATCAATTAAATATGTAAAATTTAAAGAAGAATTACTCTTGGTAAATGAAATTGAAACAGATTTTTTTAGATTTAAAAATAAATAATTAAAATCAAAAGTGGTATTTTCTAATTAATCAATATATTGTAAGTTTATATATCTATTAATAGCGTATTGATCAAAATTCTAGCTAAGATAGAAAAAAGTCATAACCTATGTCTTCCCAAAAATTATTTGTCTAGGCGAAGATAATTAGAGGTTACGTCGTTGGACAATTCTTACTTATAGGGCGTATATCCCTGAAAATCATTTGTTCCATACTATTCAGTTTTCTGACACGTGATTCGATCATACCCGATCAATTTCAAAAATTAAACTAAAACTGTTTTAATTGGCGAAAGAAAACACTTATTATGTTCCATATTATTACTTTTAGTTTCAGTTTTCTGACACGTGTTTTTTCATTAAATCATTTGTTCCATACTATTAAGTTTTCTGACACGTGTTTAGATCATACCCGATCATTTTCAAAGATTAAACTAAAACTGTTTTAATTGGCGAATAAAAACATGTATGTTCTTCTTCTTATGTTCCTTATTATTATAATGCTTTTAGTTTCAGTTTACTGACACGTGTTTCGATCATACCGGATCATTTTCAATGATATTTAAAACAGATTTAGTCAGGAAACTGAAAATAAAAGTAATAATATGGAACATAACAAGTGTTTTTCCTCGCCAAAATTATATATCTGGTTCTATCGAGAGGGTAGCTCAACAAGTATCAACTAAAAAAAACAGATATTTTAGCATAATATGTCATATTGACTTTGCATGAGTGCTGACTTGGACCAACTAAAAAGAGCTACAAAGGGACACACAACTGAAAGACAGTTCGTGCAGCGTCAATTCCAAAAATACTTGGAACTGTAAACAAGAAATGTGAATACCAGGTCACGAAAGTATAATAGGCAGCGAACATGCCGGTGTGCCAGGTAAGAAGTTACCATGATCGGATATAAGCTTACATGTGGACTATCAAAGACACATGGATAAACGTGATCCAAGAGAGGGAAAAAAGATACACACCAGGTCAAAGGCAATCAAAATGTTTATTAACCTCTCGCCAAGCAGAGCCGAACAGCTTTTGCGCCTCATTAAAAGAGAGATAAGACGTCACGGGTCTTCTTATATGACATTGCCCATTGAAATATCATCTTTACAAGATAGGTAAAGTAGACAAAACCATTTGTAGACTATGTGGAATGGTAGAGGAATGGCCAAGCACATTATATGCGTGTGTGTAGCACCTGCTACCACCAGACTAACCGTAACAGGAGAAATGGCGATAACACAAGAATGGATCTAGGAAGTTAATTGAGCTTTTCAAAAAATTTGAATTCCTGAGAACATAGTAGTAGTATGGTATTAGTACACAATTTTTAACCAGGTCGCAGTGCTGAAAGGCTTTTTACAGGAAAACGAGCCCGTCTAATCTAGTCAGAACAATTATAGATTGACAGACAAAGGACACAATATAAAGGTGGTGGTTTGATGGGATAAAAATAGGAACCTTGCCCACTTTTATTTCATTCACAATGGTTTTTTTATCACAGATACCTGAAAGATATTCTGTAACCCTTGCTTGCTTATGTTTTTACCTTAGCTAATTAATTAGCTCAATGGGGAATCGCCAAATTTTATTCTTCTAATTGAAATTTTAGAGAGCATAATTGGAACAAATTAGCTCAATATGTCTCAACTAGGGTTTGTTTTGTTTAAATAATTGGTAAGTTACTTAATTTAATTTCCTAAGCTAATATATTTATAATCATGCTGATAGGAGGAATTTATACCTGCAGATGATCTCCTCTACACAAATCTACCTTCGGATACATATACTTAGCATTTATTTGCTTATTTTTTCCTTTATTGGGCGGTATATTAAAATTTTGTCATTTTGACATTTGAAGACTGAAATAATTATTGCTTAATTGGTGGTAATATTTCCAGATGTCATTGATAGGGGACAATAATGGACCACCACGGAGTCGAAAGTTGTATGAATAAATTTTACCATATTAAGAAGCAAGTAAATAATGCAATTAGGGCGAAATCATTGGGAACGGCTCAATGTTTTATTTATCGTTGAAGATGATCGAGACCGCCGCAGATCTTTGATAATGTGTAATGATATTTCATATAAAGCTTATACGGAGTCGGTAGAAATATTAAAAATAAGTTTCGGGCCAATCATTCCTTTTTGAGTGTTTGTACAAACTCGGTACTAAATATTCAATTATTTGTATAATTACTTATGATTGGTTTCAAACTTTTAAAAAACTAAAACCATCTGGATTTACTGAGTAAACTTACATAAGCAGATATTAAAATTAAAATTATGTTAGTGATTTCATTACACAACGCAATGGCAGTATATAATTTCTATCTCGCTAAAAGTTACATTCAATTAATCTAGGTAGATCTATATGCTCCTGTTATTTGCGGTTTTTTAAATAAGAAAATTCGTAATTTTAATTAGGTCTCATGCTCATAGTTGAAACTATAGTAATTGTAAAAGTTATAAAATATAGTGGTAAAACAAAATCACAATGTTTTCAATCCTTTATTTATTTTTATTTTTCCAAATTCTCAAATAGAAACTACTCATTATCTAACTCTTTGGTAGTAAATAAGGGCAAATGTAGAAGAACATACAGTTACAAAAAGTTAAAAAAACATTTCCATTATAAAGAATGAATGATGAATGAACACAAAAAGAGTTTATTTATGGGTGGAATATCATTTGATATTTGAAGCAACACTAATAAATTCACTACTAATATTAGATGTAGGAGTTATAAATTCCGTAGCTTAATATTTTATATTATCTGTGTGTATATTTACTCTTCAGATTCATACATCATTTATTCCGACCGAGGGGAAGTGGGTGGCAATAATTCTTGCATGGAGATTAGTGCGTGGTGCACAGGTGTAAAAAATAAATAATACTAATAAAAATATACAGCTGTTGAGGTGATTTATCCGGTTCTCATCATCCATTGTGCCGGGGAGCCGTCGGAGGACGATAAATCTGCCGGATTAAGAATCCATTGTCCGCATTTTATTTATTATAACCATTAACACTAGTAATAATGCATTTGTTATCCTTCGGAGCGCAATATTTTATCTGCGATGTCAGCGGTAGCACATGTGTACCTCTCAGTCAGCCTCCTCTCGTGCGCACAGAAGCTCCGCCGTTGTAGCTTTTAGATTAATGGTGTGCGGTGTACCTTTTCCAGCGACTGAATATCTCCGACATAAATCAGCAACAAATACTGTGTTCTATCATTTGTTATGTCATTTATTTTCACTCACGAGATAATGCCCCCGATTGGTAGCGAATTATGTGGAGAGGCGAAAAAGTATTGTCTGAAATCCCTTTGTTGGATTATTCACGCTGTGACGTTTTTATGATTATATTTATTCCTATACATAATAAATGAACGTTGAATAGATTCCATGTCATGCGGTTATTTATAATACAACATAACGCAAACACGTTGCCGGTGTAGGGGATTAAATAAAATGGAATGAAGGATGCATTACACCAGATTTAATCTATCCAATATTGATTCGCGCGTTTTATCATCATCGCTGCAACTAAATTACACCTAATTCCCACCATGTGAAATATTAATAAATCAATTAGCCCCAATGAATTGTCACTCCGCTGTATTATGCGATTTCGACGTTTGTGCCATTAAACAAAATTAGACGAGCCGGTTTTCAGGGGTCGTTTAATCACGGAAAAATCAATACCGAACGATTTTATGTAATCAATCTTTATGGATACATTACATTCGATATGACATAATGATGAAATGTTTAAAACCGTGTTTACTAAACAGAAATGTTAAAAGTAACTCAAAAAGGAAATATTCCATTGAATAAAGAATGAGACTTAAGCGATTAATTTTCTTTGATCGCAAGTTCGCTCTTACTTAATTTTGATTTTCTTTTGGAATATGCTAAATATCTGTATCATATTCCTATTTTGTCCTACTTTAAAATGAAGTAGAATAAAAGTTAATCTACTAGGTTATTTAAGTTGAACATACAGAAAATTGTATCTAAATTTAATATTCATAAGGTTTATTTGAGAAAGGTGAGGCAAAATTCTAAATTTTTAGTAGAGATTAAAAAAGTAAGAAGTTGTATTTCAATATATTAATATCTTCTTTCAATAAATGCCTTCATCAAATATTGATGATGCCAAGTTATGTCTATAAGGTAGGTGGATGAGTCATTTTAATATGTGGGCGGAAGTTATTATAGAGTAAGTAATCTTCAGCGCCAAAACTTCTTTAAGCAGTCAGCATTCATTCCTTCTCTTTGAGATATATAATCCAAGAGCAATATGCCTTTCCTGTCCCAAATGATTTTTACCATCATATCTAGTCGAAACCGCCGGTTTGAATTGTCTTACCTTTCTTGATGATAGAAGCATAGTATGTATTTCGTAGTACATCTTAATTAACTTTGAATTGAAATACGATGATTTTGATTTCACACTATATTTTATAATTTTTACAGTATTTTCAACCATAAGCTAGTCATTATTAAATTATAAGCTTATTGTCAAAACTATAGTCACTGTAAAAATTATAAAATTGTGTCAAAACAAAGTCACTGTGTTTTAATTTCTTGTTTTTATTTGACTACGAGTATGTCGCCCACTATACTATCGCCTACTCTTTGGTCTGTCAAAAACCGGTATAGTAATAGCTCTTCTTCCTTATTGTAACGTTCCAAAAAAGAAAGACCACAATTTTTCTTTCTCTTCATACGTTAGCAAAAATTATTGCAAAATACAAGAGATTGTAGATAATATCATAGACAAGAGATATGGAGATATGTAGAAAATTGCACTTCGACAATAATAACAAACATTTTCTGCTGAATATGAGCTTCGGCAGCTGCTTTTCTTGTCTACGATTTCGGTTGGTCGGCCTAAATGCCCCTCTTCATAAATATTTCCTCCTTCGTCATTAAATATACTACTTTTTCACATTTTTTTGTTTTCATTCTATACACTACAAGTTTCTAATGAATTTTAGTCGGTTGAATATTTTTTGCATTTCAAAATCAAAACAGCGCAGTAGTAATATTTTCTACCACCTCTAGCAATGATCAAAAAAAGACTGTAACAAATATAATAATTGCAAATAACGCTATGCGCGAAGAGCTCTTATTTTAAAAATGATCTTTGTACAAAAATTACCAAATATTTTAGTTCTATTTAAAATCATTACAGATAAACTATTATATAAAACACACAATGAAATGAAATCGTATAAACTTAACTACTAACCAACAACTTAAATAGGTAAGACTTACACTGCATACGTCTCTTTGGTGTATAGTCAAAAAACCACATTGTTATATAAAATTCTCTCAAGAGTAAAATATCTATCCAAGAAAAAGATAATAAAATAATAGATATTTACACTTACACGGAATCATACGAAAATAGATAGAATAAACAAATGAATTTTATCAAAACTATTTTTATTACTTTTCAAAATAATCGCCATTTTATTTATTTATTTTACTTTACAATGTCTTGGTAATATTGGATATAAGATGTATACACTATTGCATGCGATTGAATCATCATTCAAAGCACTTTGTCCAGACAGAAGATGGTAGCTCTAAAATATGCATGTTGAAAGCTTCTTCGGACGATGCAAATCGTTGTCGCAGTTTGTCTTTAATTGCTAGGAATTAAAAAAAGTGCTTAATCGGGGCTGTAAGATGGATCTTTTGTGTCCAAATACTCGTTTGTTGCATGATACTACAATTGTTAATACAGAACTATCATTGGAGTCAAGTTTACAAAAAAATGCGGAATCACTGGAAATTACAAAGGCATGGTGCAAATCTAACAAATTGCATCTAAATGACTCCAAAACAAAAAAAATCATTTTTGGACGTACAAGTAATAATGAGAATACTTCTTCCTGTTTTCTAGGCATACACATAGATCCCGCTTTGTCATGGAACTTCTATGCCGATGCGGTCTGTGGGGTTATCTCCAGAAATTTATTTTGCATTCGCAATCTAGTCTCCCGTGTAACAGCTTCTATGTTACAAACAGCATATTTCGACTTGGTAGAGTCACATCTACGTTATGGCATCTTAGCATGGGGACACGCTACTATACGCCACAGAGTTTTTAAATTACAAAGACGTGTTCTGAGAGTAATATGTGGCATTGGTTACACTGCTGACTGCCGAGAGCAATTCATAAACCAACGTATCTTAACTTCCTGCTTATCTATATTAGAATGCTTATGCTACGTTAGAAAGCATCAAAATGATTTTAAAACCCATAGCCACCATAGTCACAATACAAGAAATAAAAACGACCTATACCAATTTCAACTGCGGCTTAAGAAATCCGAAAATGCAACGAAATATTATGGGATTAAGTTTATCTAGTGAAACTCTCTAGTTTGGTATTATGTGATATGTTAGTCATTAACTTATTTTTAATCTGTACAAATATATTACATCAATTTTAACCTTTTAGATGTGTTTTACTTGATTCTGTTCGTAATTGTACTCTATTGTAATTATTGTTTATTAATTATGTATACTTAGTTATAAGCTGTGTTAGTCTTACGATAGTGATTTTATATGAATGAACTTTTTTTACTCCTTTACTGTACCTGACGTGTTTCTCTCAATTTTCCGAAAACTTCAGACAAACAAATGGTGGTATGCTATGCTGAATGAACGGTCTTTTGATTTTCGAGAGCCAGAGTTGCCACATGACCGGTTTTCGTGAAGAAAAACGCCACCAATTGCTTCTTAAATATTCGAGAACCAACCACTGTGTTCACATTGCTTCACATTGACACACCCAAACTGTCAATTGGCCTTTTCTTTCTGGCTCACTCGCATAAGCCCACGACTCATCACCTATGACGATTCTGTATACGATTTTGGATGCACTACAGTTGTATTTTAAATCATTTTACGACACCAATCGTAACGAGCATTTTTTGAGAAACTGTCAACAAATGTGGTATTCAACGCAAACACAACTTCCAATTATCCAAATGTTCAAGCAAAATCTTATAAATACTGGTTATACTAATGCTTAAACATCTCTCGATTTCATGATATGTCACATGGCGATCTTCTTCAATTAGTTTTCGCACAACATCGATATTATCACAATGATTGATTTTGGACGACCTAAGTTCATCCGTGAGCGAACTACGGCCACGTTTGAATTCAGTGTACCAGCGATATACAGTTGCTGACTGTTCTTAAGTTAGATCACATCAAAGTCAGAATAAATCATAGCTCGAAAATTTTCGCTAGTTAATACCACCCGTAAACAACACAAATAGTGCCCGTACGTCAAAAGGTTCTAAATACGTATAACGTTAAAAATGTCAAACTTTACGATGGTAATCAGATTTTATCTGGCAATATCAGTGTTGCCACTTTTAAATACATAAATAACAACCCTCGTATCTTTTGATTCTTCCAAACTTGTATAATAATCTGAGAATATTAATTGCAATTAGCTAACTCTATGACATTAATTTAAATTGAAAAGCAATTCTTGAAATTAAATGAATGACTTTCTTAATATCACAGTTATATTTATTTAACTACTGCAAAACAATTTTACAATCATCTAAAAAATGTATCACAAAGTCAAAGCCTCCGAAAAGCAATTCTACCTATAACGTTAAAATTTTCTACATATTTGAAATAAAACCAACTAAGAACAAAAAATAAGAACTACACGAAAGTTAAAGTTGCCTGAACTCGTGCCTATGTTTGCTCCGCAATTTCATATAATTTTAACTCTGTTCCGTTTTAATTAGTTGTTTTTGTTGTATTGTGTTTGTCTAAAATCATAGTAAGCGTAAGTAAAATCAAATGTATTTAAGTCCTTAGGTATGAAAACATTTTGTAAATCTACAACAATGAGACTTAATTAAAACTACAAAACTGTAGAAGTCCTAAGAATGATCTATTATCTACTGTCCCTTCCGACTAAAAGTTTAAGTATATTTACAAATTTTATATTATAAATTTTGTATTATTTTGTTAGAAAGGAGTACAAAAATATAAATTAATTAATTAATTAATTAAACCTTGATAACGATAACGTTCTTCTCGACAAACTGTTAAAATTAGTTGTAGCAGTGGTAGCCCCAAAGTAATAACAGGATATCTACAGAAAATTCTCGTAAACCTACTTTGGATACTATTCAACAAAATGTACTCACAAATCCAGCTAACAGGGATCAAATACTTAGTAACATCCATCGAAATTTTAGCTTTCTTGTAGGTCGTGATTTATATATCTCGAGTCGACCCTAACACCACTGTCAAAACGATTATCAGTCACCTGAAAAACATTATTAATAAACTTGTAATAAAACACATTCTTTGCAAATAATTTTTATTTAAGCAAGATGTAAATTTCGGTCACAACGTGATTATTATCAACAGTAAATCTTAACGTAACTCAAGAACTAATTTTTATAAAAACATTATTGGTCCGTAATAAGAAGTAAAGTAATTGTTTAAAAAAAACGTCACTACTTCATTTAGGTATTAGGTATTATTTATTTTATCCAAGATGCTAACAAAAGTATTCCAATATTATACATAATAATTCTTTACAAAAAATTCGATCGCACTTGAAAAGGTTTGAATTCACAAAAAATGTGTTTTTCCATTCTCACCCTCTATTCGTCTGGCAAAAGATCATTTAAGATCGGAATCAAGACATCTGCGTTTTCATCAGTGAATAATTCTGCTGCTCGACACACATGTTGCAGTAAAATAATTTAACCGGGGATTTTCGCCAAATTCAAAATTGGGTCTTCCGAAATTTACCATCCTTTAGATTTATCAATTTACTATCAGAATATCAGAGGCCTAAAAATGAAACTCTACAATTTCTATGATGAAGATGATGATGATGATGATGATGACGTTGTTGTTATTACGGAATCTTGGCTACATTTAGGCCTTTTGATCGTAAAATAATCGACAGTACATACAATCTCCATCGTCTAGATATAAACTCAAGTAATAGTATTAAAAAATTAGGTAAAGGTGTTTTATATGGATGCATCACATCTTTTGTTCTCATCATATGAATGTAGACTCAAAAAATCGGGAAGAACTCTGGGTTGGATTTGAAGCTAAATCATAAAATACCGAAGAGCTCGGTAACAAAATATTAGGATAATTAAGACTGCATAGACCAAGTTATTTAAAATCATCCCATCACTTCTCTCTTTCTGGTTGACTATAAGTTGCCAAATATACAATGGAAGGATAGCGAAGTAAGCCAATACTACAGCTCAGAGCAACTAATATGCAATCATTAGTCTTCAGTTGAACAAATCCAGATTATTCGAAATAAAAGTCGTAAGCAAGGTCTACAACTCCAACGTCTGACCCATAGGTGCTTTTGAAAAGGGTTGTACATTAATGGTGTTCTGAAATATTTACAAGGTCGAGATAACCAACAGATTCAAGCTGCTAGGAAACATTCAACAATTTGCTGTTAAAAAATGCCTGGAATATTGTAGCCTCTCAACAGAAGACGCGTGTATTATGGTAGTATATAGGCCCCCTATAACAAGCAATTTTGAATTATTTTTAAATAATTTCCATGCTCTCTTATACAAAGTACGCAATGTGTTCAAACATATTTATATCTATGGAGATCTTTAACATTGACAAATGTGATAAATCAATGGTGTACAATCCTTACATGATGTAATCTCGGCACACAAACTCGAATCTATAATTAGTGAGCCCCAATTTATCCTCTGCGTCAATAGACTTTTTTCTGACTAACAGTCCTAGCTCAATTGTTGATTACTGCAATTTCGATCCCGGAATTTCAGATCACTAAGCTCAAGAGATCAAATGTAATATTTTTTGGCTCACAATGGCAAAAATGATAATAAATGATAACAAATATATCGTTTCCGGTAGATATTTTAATAACAGCAGTGTCAAGAATCCCCCTTATAATGAGCGTTCTGATGTAAATAAATGTTACACTGCTTCCTGGAAACATTTTAGTTTATCGTTTGTCCAGTTAAACGCCACCTCATAAATATTCCTATTAACACTAGAACCAAAATACAATTCTCTGAAAACTTATGAATAAAATACTTAGAAGTTAAGGACTTAGCTCAATTAATTTCACTAATAATACACATCTAAAATAATTATATAAAACGAAAAGAAAGTCTATTGAGTTTGGAAAAAATGCACATAATCAAAAGCTCATTGACAATGCTGTGAACAAATCAAAGGCACTTTAGAAAACTGTTAACTCCAATTCTAACAAACCCAATCGCTGTGTTATGCCTGACAACTACATCTTTATTAATAACAATCGATGCTATAATGATTAGATCAATGCATTTGGATCTAGTTTTGTTGATACCATAAGTCAATTAACTAGTTCATTAAATAACTAATTCATAAGTGACTGTACCTTATCACCAAGGTCTGTGAAATCAATGTTCTTTGATCTAGTCGCTAATATTGAAATATTTGATATTATACACAACTTTAAAAACACATCAGCTGGATGGGATAATATTCCAATTAAACTAGTGAAAGAGTCTGATTTAATAGCATCTTTCATGTGTCATTTGGTCAACTTATCGGTATCCACTGGTCGATTTCCAACATTATGAAAAAATGCCAAAGTTGTGCCGGTTCACAAAAAAGGTGACATTCATAAAATTATAGACTCATTGCTATAATTAGTTGTTTCTCCAAAATGTTGGAGAAGACTGTGCTCAAAAGATTATTTGCTTTTCTGCAGTTTAATAATGTTCTTTTTGTCAATCAGCATGGTTTCAGAACACACCATTCCACAGAAACCGCTTCTACTTGTTTCGTTCATCATGCTAATAATACGGTTTACGGAATTCTATTCGATCTAACCAAGGCTTTCGATGTCAGTGATATTGATATTTTGTCAATAATGTTAGACTCTATAGGAATTAGAGGGACAATTGATAACTGTGTGAAATAGTTCTTAAGTAATAGGAAAATATCAATAACATACAATAGTAAAATTTCTGAACAATTCAATGTGAATAGAGGTACGCCTCAGGGTAGTACTCTAGGTCCATTCTTATTCTTAATTTACATGAACGATCTCCCTAAGCATATTCTTAACGGATCTACTTTTATGTATGCCGATGATACAGCCATTTTTGTATCTGATATTTCACCTGTTATCGTCAAATCTGAAGATGATGAAATTCTAACATATTTTAAAATCTGGTGTAACAAGAACTAATTACTTATAAACCACTCTAAAACTGAATTAATACAATTTTCTAATACACGTGTGAAACACCCAACGTGTAACTTCCAAATAAATAATAATAGTTTTTATATGATCATTTCGCAAACAGTATTTAAATCATATTTTCCAAGATGGTATTCAGTCAATCTAGTAAGAACTTCTAAACTATTTATATATCTTATGGTATATCTTCTAGAAAATTAAAGTGGTAAATAATTGATTGATTCAAAAACAATAAATGAACGCAAAATGATCTCAATAGTGTAAATTAAAATAATTTCAAGCAATAAGTAAGCACTTACCACAAATCCAATAACACGCAAAAAGCTTGAAAATTTAAAATATTTTATAAAACTGACATCCTGTAAATTATCAAGCTAGTCAAATGGCATAAAACATTGTATTAGCAAATACTATTATTTTTGTTTATTGCAAATTTCTTTTGAACATTATTTAAAATTAAAAATCACTTAATAATTTCATTAATTATTAATGGTTTTAGTTAAAATAATAATAATGATAATAATAATACTCTGCTGTATTAAAAAAAAAATACAATAAGATCACTTACAGTTATTTGATAATAATTTATTAATTTATTAATCTACAGAATAGTCGATATAATAGCTGTTGAGATTTAAATACATACATTTTTAATGCTAGCAGTCGCCATAACCGTTATTATGACAGAACGATCAAATTATAGTAACGTGTAACGACTAGGAATATACAATCACATGATAATTTTACATCGTTTGATTGATGGTTTTGTGTATGCCAATTGTCACGCTATATATCTTCATGTAAATGTTATGGTAATTCGTTCGTTTTTCAAGATTAAACCGAGAATAAGTAAATTTATGGGATAAACGAGCGTTCGACGTTTTAAATGCCTGGCATTGTTTATTTTCGAAACGGGGCCAGATTTCCATTTGTGCCGGCTGACATTTACGCGCGGTGATTTACTGCGTAACATCAATAATGGACACCTTTTGGGACCCATCGGCGTACACGCAAACACACGCATTGGACTTTTGTGCAGCAGCCCTGCACCCTTATTGCACCGGCCCGCCGAAATTTATCGTCCGCTCTGATTGTTAAGGTGTGTGACATCTTTATGTTTGTTTAGCTGTCGCTGGAAATAACGATGGTAATTGAATGGGTTTTTTGGGTGAAGAAGGGGATGCCCTTTTTTGGGGCGCATGGCCGTGAGTTAGAGCCCCCGGGCCACGGCGGGAATTATTGTTTTCCGATGTTTATGACACTGTTTCGATTTCATAACTCGCCGGAACATGGGGGATTTGTGTGCACGTTTTTAATTTATCAGGCCCTATATCAACTTGTATGGCCCTTTGGTAGACAGGGCCCGCGCACAAATCAAGTGATAGGAAACGGGGGACGTTGTGCAGACGTCATAAGTTTTCCTTTTTGTCCGCTTGCATCATTGTGCTCACGTGCAAGGGAAGTGATTTATTGTTAGTTTCAATCAATTCAATTATATTTATTACATATTACCTGCAACTATACTAACAATACTAATGCCTTAACTAAAAGCACATAAAATACAACATTATAATATTTGTATTGATTTATACATTCTTTTTTAAATAAAGAAAACATTTAACTTTTTTTATACCAGTTATATTATATTTTCTATTAATAGTTTCAATTACACGGTAATCATTTTCAAGCTGTGTTCTTTATTTAAAAAATCGAAAATGTACCAGGAAATGAACGCCTCCAAAATTTAATGATTTATACATTCTTTATTAAAGTTACAAATTATTAAAACTAGTACTATTATTAGTTACTAAAGGAAATATAAAGCAATTTTCTCATTAAATTATTTTAAAAAGTTAAGTTTAATAATATTTCAACTTTTAAGAAATATATCAAAATTTTTCAATAAGAAATACAAAGCGTTCTTATTTTAAAAGATATGAACCAGTAGGATTATAAACATACTAAGATAATGTAACGGCTCCATTTATGTATTTTTAAGGACATATAACGTTAATCCAGACTCTGGTGGTACCATATTATTCACAAATCGAACAAAAATTTTGTTAATGCGTATCATTCATTTTCTATAACTATTTGTCTATGATCTACCCACGAAAGTGGGCGCCTTTTGGATCAATTGTTGTTGCAAAGGCTTTTTTAGGCAAACACTAGTGTTTTTTTTTTATTTCACGGAATGTGAAATTGTTTTTAAGGCACAGAAATATCAAATTTGACAGATGAAAATATAGCATAAAACTTAACTTTTTATTAAATTAATACAAATAATTATTAAACTGTGTAATATAATCGAAATTGCGAATTTAAGAAATTTAAAGATATAATTTAATGCAAGACCAAGTATGCGAGAGCGAAGGGGGGTGCAATTCGCAACCTCGTACCTTCATTATACAACTACATGTTTATTAATAGGACCAAGTATATGTGGTAGTTTCGTTCTATTGTAATTTTACTTGCATTAAATTAAATGTATTATATACGACAATATCAATTTTGTAGTTTGTGCAATAGGAAACGATATCCAAAAATTACTACCAGTACTCCCTGACGTCATCGATCAAGAAGTTTCAGGAAGAATATTTGAAATGTTTATTTGATTACTAGTACTTTTGCACGTATTTTGCTTTAAAATGTCTGAATCTTCTACATATTGTCAAATATAAGAGCAAGTATTGCTATTGGAGGCTTCTCTTAAAAAAATTGTTCGGATGTGAATTTTTTTGTTATTTATTGTCTCATGGAGGCCGAAGATCTTCGAAAACAATCGAAAATGTTTGGATGTGGATTTTTTTGTTATTTATTGTCTCATGGAGGCCGAAGATCTTCGAAAACAATAGCCAGTGAACTCGTTCAGATTTGCTAACTCAAGATAACTAGCAATTTGGCTTGGGATATGTTATTGAAATTAACGACGAAATCGACAAACCTTATTAAATCAAAGGGACATTTACCAATGTAACTTAATTCTTTCTTCCCGGTCTGGCCAGGTTGATGTAGACTGTATATAAGGGTTAAAAAGCACGCAATTGTTCTTCATTTAACACATAATTACCATTATCAAACAAGAAGTAATTTACAAACCGATTGAGACTGGTATATAGGTGATAATTACATAAGTGCTTTAAAAAATGGGGTATTCATCAGGTCGAGCTGGTCGTTTAAAATTGGGTTTTCTGAATTAGCACGTATTCGGTGAATTTCAATGGATTCCAATAGGTCAAATTTCGGGCCCTTTTGAAATGTAAATTATGGAAAGTGCATCCTCTCCAAAAGAATGCTTCTCTTGTAGAAGATACGTGACAAAGGTGAATTTTTCTTAACCACGGTGTTCCTTTAATCTTGAATTTACGACCAGTTTGCCGGATGTACCCTTTTTTACAGTCTGTATAGGTTAGCTTATAGAAATAGAAAACATCTTTATTGTATATATTATTACAATTTATAAATATAATAATGTCCCTTCGTCCTCTTCTTGGCTATCGACCGAAGGTCTTTTAGCCTATTAGCTTATACATATATTCCAGCTTTTTCAAGTTTTGACGTTTGCGACTTATGTTAAAAATACAATAATTTAGTTTGGTAGCTCGTTTGTATGCACCTTCGCCACGAATTTTCTACAAGAGAAGCATTCTTTTGGAGAGAATGTACTTTCATATTTCATATCCCTTGAAATTCACTTATAAAAAAGTTTGATTGATTCTTTGAAGTCGTTTCTCTTTTGGAGCCCTACAAATGGGAATTGAATTTACTTTTTTTTACTTTTTTAGTTTTACTTTTTACTAAAGAAAAAGTAAACATGCTTTTCAATTCATAGTATGTATGCTTGAAGAATTTCAATCCCGCAAATTTTATGTTAAAGATGCATCAATTTTCTAAAGACCTGTTTATGATTTTATGGTTTTACATCTTTATACGAAGAAGAATTTGTGATGTCAACTATTTGCTTTCAAACGATTAAAATTAGATATTTTAAGCGCATAATCAATGAAGACGAGTAATGGGTGCTGTCTTGTACCGTAAGTCGGATACCATCACTTCTATTTTCACCTTATTTATAACTTCGCGGAAAAGTTCTACGGAACTGCATTTAAACTAATCCCTCAAATTCCACAACCACGTAATTCTCCTTCTACCCATGTTCCCTTTTCTTTATATTTTACCCTGCATGATCAATCTGAGCATCTCATATTTCTGTCTTCTCATTACATCTTCTAGTTATTGTAGTTTTCTTTTCTTTATTATTTTTATTAATATCTATTTGTATTTACACGTTTGTTTTGTGTCCAGGATATGCGCAGCATCCTTCTCTTACACATTTTTAAAGACTGTAATTTGTCTTTAAAACTTTAAGAACCGAGATATTTATCTAAAAAAAAGTGGTCATATCTACGTAGGATTTTAGATGAATCGGTTATTTTTTAGCTTCTGCTGGACAACACAGTGATGAATTCAGAAGATCTGAAATTTACTATCATTAGCTGAAGAAGGCCAGAATTAATTAATAGTAAAGGTATAGTGTTATATTCAATACTACTTCTGCTACTTTCTTGACGGAACCATATATTCAAAATGGGTTGAGTAAAACACTTGTTTTGTTGCATGATTTTATTAACAGTTTCCTGACACGTGTTTCGATCCGTTACGATCATTTTCAAAGTTAAACTAAATTAAATAATGAAATATTACAATATATAGTGTTCGTTAATTACTGGAAATTACAGCGCTAATGATGTTGTCGGAACTGATGATCTCCTGCTGGTTATTAAGAAGATTTTTTCCTTTGCTAATCGCCCGCCTAATCTCTAGTCCCTCTAATAGGTTCATCTTACGTCCTTTTCGGCAAAAATGGATTGGTGTAATCTCCCCTATGCGGTGCCCGGTGTTTTTGTAATGTTCCGCCAGTCCAGTGTTTGAATTTTGATTTAATATTGATTTTTTGTGTTCCCCTAGTCTTGCTTCAAACGTTCTCCCTGTTTGTCCTATAAGGTATAGTGTTCTTAGATAATGCAAGACCTTACACACATTTAGTAACTTGACTAAAACTTTTAAAGAACAAACATTTTATGAGTGTTGAATTATGCTTGTGCCAAATAGAAGGCGAAAAGTATGAGGTCAGAATATATAATATATAAGTTATTAGTACGTTTCAAACAACCTACTACAATTAAATTAAGTTCTAAAGCGCGTTATTTAAGGTACAAAATATCGTCTTGATGGAGCAAGGTGTCTTTAGGTCTTTCAATGCGACGATCATCTTTGATATCATTGGAATATAATATACGGTGGTTTTATATCAGAACTTATATCGTTGGCAAAGAAAATCTAATGTGATAACCCTGAGGTATACCCGTCTTTGCAATAATAGACGCGATAGTGTATTATTAAATTTAATTAATTATATTTACAATGAAGAAGTCGATCTAAAGTGTCGAACAGCTAGACTGTATTCAATTAATTTTAAGATCAACTGATCATAATTAATTTAGGTAATAGCTCTATTAAACTTTCTATTGACCATGTCCACTTTCAGGTTTCACTTATATATACAATATATATTAGTAAATAAGATGGTGAAGCAGTATGTTCATGATAAAGTGAGAAGAAAGGATACAACAGTGTTATTTATATTGATATACTCTTCACGAACCCAAAAAACCAAATATCGAATCTCATTATTCTGATTTAAAAACAAACTAATTATGAGAAGACTCAATAGCCATCAGAATAATATCCGTTGGACGAGATTATATTCTAATAGAGTAAAGTTCTAGGTGTTCTGATAGTACAATAGAACAGTTTAAAAAAATAAACGGATTAATATCATTAGGACCATGGCACATCTTTATCTAGATTTTTAAGGCATGTAGAATCTTCTGCTTTGACAAAACAAATTAACATATATTTTCTTTCCTACACACGTAGATGTACAAGAGAATGGAGAGTATTATTGCATCGATATACTTTTTCAAACTGTACTAGCTAGCTAACTGAGTACAAAGTATAATATTTCCAGTGAAACCATATTATATAATCAATATTCCGTTATGGATCATGTTCAGGTTAAGGTTTTAAATATTAATGATGCCAAGTATTTCGAACAATACTTTTATGGCAACCTTCACTAAACGACAGCTATAAAACGATACACATCTTCACACTGAGTTTTTAATATACAGAGTCTCCTATGAAAGTAATGTGCATGATTTGATTATGACGCGATTATCCACCGCAGCGGGGTAAAACGGGTTTGAAAATGTGATGAAGGACATTTTCACTACATTTTTCGACACCAGTTTGTTCAAAGCGTGCCTTCGCATGAAAGGTGTTTTTTACTTTATTAGCAAATCGCTGATACCCTAAACATATCCCATTTGTGGTACATGAGACAGTGACAAAGGATCAGCAAATGCGCAAAGTCTATGCCAAGCTAGTGACGAAATTGTTGAGGGAAGATCTGAAAGAACTTTGTTCAATCAAGTATTGTTGAATTTGATTCTTAATTCTATCGTAACCGAAAATAATTTCTGGTGTTTAGGTTTGAATTGGAGTAGCTCACAAAATTGTTCTTCCTCCGACCCAAGAAAACGCAAATGAGCAAGTCAGGCATCAAAACGATACTCATTTTAATTTTTGAGTCTGAAAAATCGTCCATTTTAAGTTTATACTGCAGGGAGAAAATGTCAATATAGCCTTTTACCTGCAGGTGCTCAAGACTACACCATGACAATCGCCCAGTCATACGGTCATTATGAGTATGAATTTCTTGGCCCAGAGTAACATCCCAGTGGTTCCCCAGCCCCCTAACAGTCCTGACTCCGTGCAATTCTTTTTTGGTTCCCCGACTGAAAAGAGAGCTGAGAGAAAATTATTGGGCGTCCATAGAAAACGTCAAAAACATGTTGCGACGTTCCTAAGAGACATTCATCAAGAAGATTTAGGGTGCCTTCCTGGGATGGCTGATATAGAGTATTTTCAAGAATATTAAGCATTTCTACCGGTACAATCAATAAATATATATTTTTCTCAGAAAATTATTGACGGTTTACCTCCAGAATTAAATATTTCTAAGTAAAATCGTTTCCCTTCTCCAACTGCGCTACTCTGATGAGATCAAAAATAGATAACGGTCCTTGATGTTGTTGTTGATAGGGAAAAATAATTAATGTTTACATTAATATTATTATAATAGTCGCTGTTGACAGTTCCCTTGATTAGTTGGTAATTTTCCACAAGAATCTAGTGCAACGCTTAGAGGATAGATACCCCGAGAAATGACCATATGTGCTCATACAAATTAGGAGTGTAAGGGCTTGCGATGAAGGACTTTTTTCCTCGTCGTCGTAATAAAGCAGATATAACTGGAAATTTTCAGAAAACCAATCCAACAAATACACAATTGTGAATGAAGCTACGCAAAGCTTGTTGCTATATTACCAAAATGTAAGAGGCCTTCGTACAAAATAGTTGATTTTTTGAACTCCTCCCTATCTGAAGATTACAGTATACTTGCCCAAACGGGAACTTGGCTACATGATTCCATCCTACACAGTGAAATAATTGATAGTCCTTATGTATAATCTGAAACTTGACTCAATAAAAATCAACATAGGCTCTGCGAAACTTATAATACGTTGCTATTACATTCCTCCAAATGCTTCTCTTACCATTTATGAAAATGTTTATAAAACGTTGGAAAAAGTTACTGCAGATTACCGTGACTACAAAATAATAACTATTGGTGATTTTAATTTGCCGAATATTACTTAGATTATTGAACCTGATTAAATCCAACAAATGTGTATTCTCCCATGGAAGTTTTCTTTTGCGATAGTTCTGGCTCTATTAGTACGAACCAATTCAATTTTATTAAAAATGTCAATGATTTTATACTAGACCTACGTCTTTCCAATTATGATTACCTAACAGTTAACAAATTATTTCACCAGATCATCATCATCCGTCATTAATTGTTGATGTACCTTTAAATGAGTGTGCGATGCTTGAAGATAATTATAAGTTTAAACCCTATTTCAGTAGAGCTAATTTTGATAATATCAATAACTTTTTATCATGTGTGTATTGGTCCCATCTATATGACTGTACAGATATTAACAAGGCAAGACAAATGTTTTATGATATGATTTACTTTGTAGTTGACATTTATGTCCCTAAGAAACGTATAAACCACGCATTTTATCCTAATTGGTTCTCAAAAAAATTGATCAATCTGATACAGTCTAAAAACAAAGCTCACAAAAAGTGAAAACTTTCTTCTAATACTCTGGATTACAACTTATTCACAAATTTAAGGAAACTGTGTAAAACTGAGACTAGTTTATGCTACAGACAGTTTTTGGACAATATAGAACAATCTATTCCTTACAAGATAAAGGCCTTTTGGACCTTCGTTCATCAAAAGAATAAATCATCAGGGATACCCCTAATTATCTCTCACAAGGAAGATAGTGCTTCGACTGGTCAAACCTAAACCTAGACACCCCGCGAGTTATCTATACCGAGGCAGCTAGAAAAGTGGCGTACTATGCTACTACTGTCTAATACGAGTGCAAGAAACAAGATTTAAACGGTAAACCGCGGAAGTAGATAATTATACCTGAAATAACTAAGACTCAACTAAATAGTAGTGCATGATATTATTACCTGCTTTAATTAAATATACAAACTACAAATTTTTCTTTCAAGTTCGTTTATAATAATAAACAAACGTTACAAAGGAATTGTAATTATGTGTTTAACTATAAAGGATATTGAAAGTTTTGTTTTAATACAGCAGCAGATAGTTTCGAGTCAAGTGGGCAGCCTCGGGATATTTTGGTTCCCATGGCGAGCAGCTGTAATGAACGCATGGATGACCCTTTTTCGTCCCCTTAGGAAGCCGTTCCCTCGGGCGACGTAATTTCCGATTTATAAACGTGCAGTGGATGTGATTAATGCACCGGATTTCATTAGTCGGCGTTTTGCTTTTTGTGAAATCGGAGGAAAATTCGCGGACGAGTCGGTCGGCCGTAGAGTGGCTGGTAATGAGCGTTAGCCATCGAAGCGAGTGTTGATTGATCGCTAAACATAAGCCCTCCTGCCATGTGATCGATCACCTAGGTACTAGTACTAGCAGCCGGTTTGGCTGTGCAGTGTGCATGCACGACTCGACACAGGTTATTATGAACTCTCTCTCTGTTCAGTTTGACGTTGATAAATTGACGACCGTCATTGCGAAGTGTATCGCGGAGATCGGATGGATGCGCCGGATGACGTGAAGAAAGAAGAAATGCGGTCCGGGGGCTGGGTAATTATGTATGGAGTAAAAGTTGGAAGAGTGTCAAAGGCGGGAATAACGATGATGAATAGTGTGCATCAATCATATTCCACTTGGCTGATAGCAGACACTAGTGAGTTCAATTTCCACCGGGCGGATGACTTAACAGACCCTGCCCGGTGACGGCGGCCGGAAGTCGCCAGTGATTTACCGTCCCGGACGTGCTTGACCCCCCACACCCTCTGCCACATTGTCACTTCCAACGTAGACATTAACAGACTGCACACACTTTTCAGTTTATCCAATAAATTATAACAATGCAATTTCGTCGTATGGTATTTTAAAATTGACACTATAAACTATTATTTGATTTTTTTCATAACGAAATTTTCTTATCTCGAAACGCAAAATCTTATCATTAGCTAATTACATGTGTTTCTTGTCGAACCAAATTTAAAAAGTTGGCACCACTGATCGCGTCCCAATTCTTATCATTAGCCAATTACATTATTTCTTATTTCCTGTTAACTTTTAAGTTGGCAACTCTGAATTTTTTATCTCATTCTTTCATTCACTTCCGAGTCTCACTAACACATTGACTCATATGGGACTTCCGGTTAAAAGTGCACACACGACCGGATGCTACTGATAAGGCAACCACATCCGGTGGGCATAGTCTAGTCGGCGTATGTGATCTTGATTACACCATGGCGGCCATCTTAGAACGAGCAGTCTCAAGGCTCTCTGTCCAAAGTGACCCTATGATAATGATGATAATGATGATGATGATGATTATTATTATTATTATTGTTGTATTATATTATCCGACTTACTAGCTACTTTAGAAGAATCAGATTATTTCATTTGAAACAAAACACGTGTTTGAGCTACTAATACTAAATGGGACTCTATTGTTCTAAAATATAATACCATATTACTGGGGTAATGCAATATTTGGATCAATTTTAAACCAGAATTTTTAAACCTTAAACGGATCTACTAAACTTAGATGCATGATTATGAATCTATTTGCTGCAAGTTAGAGAATCATTTAAAAAACTTAAAACTTTAAAAAAAGTTAAAGTAATAATACTTTTATTGCTGAAATAATTGCTGCTTCTTGTACTCTTAACCTTTTGAAACTTTTGCTGCGAGTCTAATAATAAGTGAAGATGAATTTTCAGCAAATAACAGCCTCATAAAGTAATATATTAATTCAAGGATATTTAATACTGTTTGAATATATATAACATAATAGTAATAATAATAACTAGCTATAATTATGCTAATTAAAATAATGCGTTTTTTAAATTGTTGATTAATATTCAATAAACATTAAAGCAGTGTATCAAATTATCATTAATTTTTGCAACGTAATTTTGTTGATTTTAATTTAGTTTGCCAATTTTATAATAGTTATATTTGCATAATTACGTAATATGACATACAGATAAATTATAAAATTAAGGTACACGCGAAATACGATATTTTATTGAAATCAATAAAAGTAACAGAGAATTAATTGCCATAAAATCTTCCCAACGGTACTAGAAGAAGTATGAAGTTTTTAGAGATTAAAAAGAAATAATAATAAATTAGTAAAGTTAATAAAGGATTTGATTTCGATAATTACTCGTCAAGCTTTAATTTACAAAACCATATATACAGGGCGAGTCTCTAACTTGGAATAAATTTAGTAAATCATAGAAAGTTTTTTTTTGCTCGGATAGGTCGATTAGTATTTTAAATTGCGCTTTTTATGATATAATAAAATTAGCGTGTCCCAAATAGGAGATATGACGTCATCGACTAATATTTTAATGGCAACCCTAATTTGTTATCACTTCTCTTAAAGAGTATATCAAGTTACACATGTGTGCTAAATATCAAATTTTTATTTGCAGTCGTTTAATGAATAATTTCAATAAATGAATAAGGTAAGGTAATATTTATTTTATCCAATATGCTAATATAAATATTCGACCATTAAACATAAAAAAAATTTACAAAAATTTTGATCGCACTTAGAAAGGCTTGAATTCGCAAAATATGTGTTCTTTCATTATCACTCTATTCTTCTGGCTCTGCGGAGACTCTCTTGATGACGATTCATCAAATGATTGGCCAATTGTGGCCTCTTTGCCCTATGTCAACCTATTTGACAATTAAAAAAAAAAAAAACGGAACTGAAACTCGTTTATAACAGTTTTATTTACTTCAGGGTCAATTAGTCTACACTCCTGTCTTATTCCTTCTTTCAAGTCCTCAATATTTGTCCGTTTGTTCTTAAAAAACTTTGCTTTTCAAGTACCCCCATAAGAAAAAGTCTATAGATGTTAAATCCGGAGACCTGGGTGGCCATTCAACTGATCCTCTTCTGCCAATCCATCTTCAAGGAAATACATTATCCAAGTACTCACGGACATGCCTTGCAAAATGGGGAGAATGGGGTTATGTTTCTATTCGGGACGTTAGCTTCTACAGGGCAAGGGAACAAAATAGCCAAACTATTTAGCTCTTCCTCCAAGAATTGTAAATATCCTGCTCCATTGAGATTGTTTGGGAAGAAAATTGGTCCTATAACTCGATCACCAACAATCCCCGCCCAAACATTAACTTTTTCTGGATATTGAGTGTGGACTTCCCTCATCCAGTGTGGTTATTGTCTGTCCAATAACGGCAATTTCACGATTTACCTCATGATTTAACATAAACTTTGATTCATCAGAATACAAGATGTGTTCTATGTTTAGAACATTTGTGTCTATTCATTCATATATTTTTTTTCGCACAACTGGATTCTTCTATCAGTGAATTCCTGAAGGATTGTCATTTTATACGGATGAAATTTTTGCGCTTTAAGGATTTTTGACACTGAAGACTGGCTAATTTTGAGTTCCCTGGCCATCTGCCTACAAAAGACATGATGATTTTCCTGAACAAAGAAAAATAAGTACATCAATTTTGACATCTTCTCTAAGTGCATTCTGACTTTAATTATTTGTTGCCCTATTTCCCGAAACTGTCTTTCAATCTTGCTTACGGTACTTTGCGATATGGCTGGTAAATCAGGATAATTCTCTCGAAATAAATAAATAACTTCATTTTGTGTTCCTGTCCTATCTTCATAGCCAATCATCATTACAATTTCGATTTTCTGGGTTTCAGTTAAGTACGGCATGTTGGCATAATTTTTTGACAAACGGTGAACAACAGTCAACGCAACAGTGCAACGACTGCCTTCGGAATTCAGAGGGGCCACTGTTGGTCGTGCGCGACCAATCACGTCCCTCAAAAAAAAAAAAAACAGTGCAACGACTAATATTCTCCTCGCTCAAATATGCGAATGCGATGCTACACTATTTACTTGTTTTTATAACTAAACGTCAAAATGATAAACGTTAGTTCGACAATAAATGATAAACCAAATTACATGTAAATATCTTTAAATAACAGGAAATAAAAATTTGAAATTTGGCACACATGTGTAACTTGATATACTCTTTAAGAATAGTTATAAAAAATTAGGGTAGCCGTTAAAATTATAGTCGATGAAGTAATATCTCATATTTGTGATACGCTGCATTTAAATTTATTACATCAAAAAGAGCGCAATTTAAAATACTAATCTACCTATCCGAGCGCATATTTTCAAAAATTAAACTTTCTATGATTTACTGAATTTATTCCAAGTTAAAAACTTGTCCTGTATATTTCATCAGTAATGTAGCAGCGGAAATATTTATTTTAGGCTTAAAAAGATTTTTTGCTAATAAAGTAACATGCACGTCAGTAACAGTCAAACATAATACTTTTAGCAAACTTTTAGTGAAAGCCAAAAAGAGGTCCGAAAAATTAATTCTCGTAAAATCACCCTAAAAGTGCCCGAAGAAATGTAAAGATTTTGGCTTTTCGAAAAGACTAAACAGTTGATAGTATTAATGACGATTTTATGTTATTATATATAACATTTTTTGGCCAATAAAGAAAGATTTATTTCAGTATGTGTAAAATACAATATTTTCAGCAATATTTTAGTAAAATCAACAGAAGTAGTTAAAAAATCAAAGATACCAGAAGAAGTCTTAAGATTTTTTGACAAATAAAAAGTAACATGTACGACCGTATGGATAAAATTTTCAGAAACAGCCATAAAAGAAACTGAAAAATTAATTCCCATAAAATCGCCCCCCAAAGGTACCAAATAAAGCATAGAGATTTTAGCGATAGAAAAAATATAAAGTTGGTAGTGTTAATAAGGGTTTTATCACATTGACTGCCACGTCGACCATATATGGGCAACACCACTTTGATCACTGTGCGCTCCGTCACCCATATATGTGCGACACGTATTTTAGTTGAAGCCATGTCGGACAAATATGGTGGATACTCTATGCTATTTTACTGTAGTGTTTTAAAGCGTGGCCTCTGACGAAACTTTTGGTTTATTGGTTTTGGCCCTGCTCAAAAAATAAGAGAAATAACAACAATTTAATTATTTTAGTAATTTATTTTCTCAAACTATAATATAGTTACAAATATAACTTTTAAAACATAAAGTATACGTCAAAAGTAAAGTTAATTAGATTTGTGGTGGTTTCAAAAGCACTCTAAACACATATAAAGGGCATGATCGCAATCCGGTCAATATGTGTATACTTTTTTCCCTTTTTTTAGCAGCAGTTCTTTCAAGTTTTTTTATTCTTTCATAACACAAAGTACACATCCGGCGTACCTTTTTATTATTTTCATCCATTTTAGTTTTTAGAACAGGAACATTACGACAATTGGGTTTGACGTGTTTTAATTTTTTTGTAAATTTAGCTAGCTTGATGCTATATCTTCTCAAAACCATCGTATTTTAGCGGATTTTTTAGTTGCTGTTTTATATACTACAAAAGCATTTACAAGTGAAATATCTACCAAATACTTTATGCCTAGCGTCCGGTACAACTTTATACCCTTCCTCAAGGTCGTGGCATATGCACAAATTTGATCGGATAGATCAATACTAGCTTTCCCTCTGCTGTACGCTAGTATGGCGATTGGCTTTTGTTTATTTTACGTTTTCGATTAGTATTTGAAGCTCGACTGGTTAATGGTAGGTCAGCATGATATCCCCCATCTGCTCCAGTATTTTCTTCTTCATCGTCTGTAATATTTCTCATGTGTGGAGCGTGTTTAGTTGATAAAATTCATACATCGCGTGTATCCCGCCATTTTAGTACCACAATTCCATTTGGCTCTTCTTTCGCTATCATTTGGCCTCTATCTAGTTTAGCGTGTAAAAGTTCTCGTGACATATATTTTTTATTGGCCCTCAAAGTACCAACTACGTGAGTATTTTGGTGTAAAAAGGACAATGCTAATTTATAGTTCGTATAGAAGTTATCGACAAATAAAGTTCGATCTTGATTTAGAAGTCCTTGCGATAGCTCTTCAAAAATGTTCTACCTAAACCAACCCTTTTTGTATAATTTTCATATTTCCTTGAGTATATTTTGCTGGACCAAGTATATCCTTCAGTAGAACAAAACTTGAAAAGCCTTATACTATATCTGTGAGCTTTATTAGGTATACAGGGTGTCCCGTTAATGCGGGGAAATGGCTGGACCATAGATTCCTGTGGTCAAAATATGACGATTTAATGCAACTTATCTATATCCAAAAATTTACGGTTAAGCCGGAATTTGGCTTCAAAGTTTCAAAAAATTTTATTTCTTTTGTTTATAATAATTGACCGCTTTATTTGATTTGAATGAAATTTATTTTTAATAACTACCATAATATAATGCATCATTTCAGTTATTATGACTATTATTTGTTAACAAGAAGTATAAGAAACAGTAGTACCACCACTTAAAAACTAAAATATTTTTTTATTGGTGGATCCAATAAAAATTAAAAAAATATTACTTGAAAGACCATTTAATTTAAAAACTTTTTGATCTCTTAATAATATTTGATATCTTTTACGGTTTTCCCACAAAAAAATAAAATATATATTTTTTATCTACAAAAAACAAAATCTACTTTTTCATCGAATCGCAAATAAATGTTTTTCGTGGTCGTCTTTGTTTAAAAAATGTAAATTATGTATAATAATAATTATTTAGTGTCTTTTAACAATCAATTTTTAACTTTATTATAGTTCATAAATATTCATATTTGGAACAAACAGATATCTTGTTTGTATTAGGATTTTGCAAAGAAAATTGTTTGAGAAGTGTTAGATGTTGTTTTGATTTATTTTATTAATTCATATTATTTAATTTTTATTCAACTAAGTAAGTTTATTTACTTATTAATGAGTGCATAATGAGTATACTATATTCATATTTTATTTTTTTGTGCAAAAACCGTACAAGATATGAAAAACAAGTAGGAGTCAAAAAAGTTTTTTAATCTAATGCACTTCCAAGTAGATTTTTTTGGATTTTATTGGATGCACCAATAAAAAAATATTTTAGTTTTTAAGTGGTGGTACTACTGTTTTTTATACTTCCTGTCAATCACTAATGGCCAAAATAACTAAAATGATGTATGATATTATGGTACTTATTACTAATAAATTTCATTCAAATCAAATAAAGCGTTCAATTGTTATAAACAAAAGAAATACAAAATTTTGAAACTTTGAAGCCAAATTCCGGCTTAACCTAAAATTTTTTTTGGATATAGATAAGTTGCGTTAAATCGTCATATTTTGACCCCAGGAATCTATGGTCCAGCCATTTCCCCGCATCAACGGGACACCCTGTATATTGTCGAAATACTAATCTACCTCTCCAAGGTATAATCAATTTTATTAATAACAAAGTCTCCAGCTGGAATCATTATATCTGAAACTTCTTTTCCAATGCATCTATAAGAGGTTGTATTTTTCCTAGTCTATCTCCTTGGTGAATATTTGACAGAAATAATTCAAGTCTATTACGAGACATAATTTTTTCCCCTAAATTATTTTTATAAATATCGCTTGTTGACCAATAGGATGGAATAGTACTAAGTTTTACTAACCCCATCCATATAAAAAGCCCCAAAAACTTTTTTATCTCTTCACTATTAGTTGGAACCCATTTTTTCATTCGACTTTTACTCTTAGTTTGATTATTATTTAATTTCTGTTCAGCGTATCTGTTTGTTTCCACTACGATAATATTTATAATTTCATCATCAACAATTAATGAAAGCGCATCAAATGGAGTAATATCTAAAGCCACATCTATTTGTAAACCTGAGTTGCCACTAAAAATTAATATACGACCATCGTAATATGTCCATTTAAAATCTCCGGAACCTCTGGAGACTGACTATCTAACTCCTCACTTTCCTCTTCTAGTTGTAAATCCTGAACTACTTCTTAAATATTTTCAACTACTTCATCATCTTCATTTTCTGATGTATTTGGAGAAGGATTATATCCAGGGTCTTTTATAGAATCATCTTAACTGAAATCTGCACATTCGTCATCTTCATCACTTCGCAAATCATCACTTAAATATTTTCGTTTAGCCATTTTCTATTGTACTTTTCGCAAGACAACTTTACAAATAAAACTGTATCAACTGTCACAAATTTACAGCTAACATATCGTCACACATATATGGCCGACACACAGTGGTTCAAAACGCGAAAAACGCGATCGAAATTGTTTACTCTTTACTATTAACAGATTTTGCATTAAAAGTTGAGTAAGTTTATGTTTTTGGGTATGCTGAATCTGAAATTATGCATTAAAAACCCGTATTTGTCAAACCTATCCAAAAATACAACCCTTAAATGCGAAAAATTTATATCACTTAATACAAGTACGAAGAATATTTTTTATACAAATTATAAAGTTTATTTTGCAAATTCGAAGTATTTGTTTGTCAAAAGAACCCCTTAATGCATTGACTTTTACATGTTTAGTAGTATGTACTGGGTTAAGAAAAAAAAACAACCTTCAAAACATCCTCAAATTATATTGGAGAAATGTTTGTCCAAAATACAAAATTATGTCTTTTTGCTTGTAGAATAGCGTGTTAACTTTGATAAAATTTGCAACCATGTTTTAGAGCTGTTGCTCCAATAAGCATATATTGCTGCTTCGTAAAACCACCCGAGATAATAAATGACAGAGCCTCTTCAGGTGTCATGGCATTTTGTTCTTGTTCGGGACTCCTCAATTTTTCATTATTCGTTTGCCTCTACTTGGTGTAGTTGAAGTACTTTCAATTATCGAATCGGCAGTACTAATATCTCCACTTTCTCGTACTTTGATTGCTCAAGATTTTCCACGGAAGTACTTTTTCTGAGCTCCTGGGTTTTACGCCTATTTATAACAGCAGAACTTTGAGCAAAACTCTTTTAAGGACGACCTCGAATACCCGAAGTTTATGGTCGATCGCAGTAAACGGACTAAGGAAAAATAATTTCGTCTTCTCGCCAAAGATTTTGCTTTTTTTATAAAAACACTAGATATTTTATTAGACGATTTCCAATATTTAAAATATCTTGGAAAAAACATTTGTTCAAGCCAATACAAAATATTTTTACTTGATTTATCATCTTTGGCAAGTCCGTATGTGTCAAGTATAAACAGATAAATTGCTCGTTTCTTCCTTTCAGTCGATTTATCATCATTTATCATAGAGACTTCGTCTAATACCAAGAGACACATTTTCTTCGCGGCCATTATGTTACAAATTTTCAAAAGAACTACTGCAACAAAAACACAACCTCTTACAACGTCACAAATTTCGAAAATGCGCCCAGAATAATCTGCATACAGGTTCGACTCAAAGTTGCGTTTCAACTGATCGGGTACCGTGCGGGAATTTCTTTTATATGTTTTGAATAGGCAAATATTGGCAGCTAAATTTTTTGAATTTACAAAACCAAATAGCTAATTTAAGCATAAATGAAGTAATTTCCGTGTAGGGTTGTGTAGAACTAAACGTAATCCTTCACTTAAGGCTATTTTTTATAATCCGGTTACCGGTTACAAGTAATAAACTTTCTTGTACTAGGTGAACTTTATCCAATAATAAGTAATGTTACTTAATAATACACGTAGCAATCTATAACAATATTATAATGACATTAATAAATAACCGCATTTGCTTGTGGTACAGTCTTTTTAATTACACCCTAATTTCTATACGCTGAAACGTCTCAATTTTACTGAACTTTGAAAGCAAATATAGAAAAACTTATGTAAATAAGATCCATATTATTAATATTATCAAATAGAACAACTATTCAAGATTAAATAAGTGCAATTTTAACTTAGTACGAAGAAGTTGAAAATTTGATTTTCGATCACATTTTTCGCGTTCTGAACCACTGTGCGACATGGCTTTGCAAAAAACAAAATAACATGGTGGGCCACGTCAACCACATATAAGTGACATACAAAAAAATAATATCTACGTTTCTAAGAACAACTACTTATTTTGAACTTATTAACAATTTTTCGAAAAAAATGGCTTGGCCGCGGCGTAATTTTTTTTCAAAAAGTATCGTAGTAGTCAATGTGTTAAAATGCTACACTTTCTGGATTTGATTATTAGAAGTTGTTTAGCTTTTAGAAGGTTTTTATTTTACAATTTCTTACATTTATTGCACTTTTAAAGCAAAAGTCAGTAGATAAGAAATTAAAAATTTTCTGCCAATAAGCCAACTGAACACCATCAACGAAATAATGGTTTATTTGTATATTTTATATGGTTACAAATATAGGTAGTACTATTATTATTAGCAGAAGAGAGATAAACATTAAACTTTCAGAAAAAACTGAATTGTCGTCGTAGGGTATTGAAGTCCAAAAGCTTTGATGTTATGTCTTTAGCTGTAAAAGAAGTCAGGAAAATATTTCTATTTGTTACCTGATGTTCAGCCTAGATTTTTACTACTTAAATCATCATTTAAAACCCCATTATCTAGAAACAGCTAAAATTTTAACATTTTTAGAAAATTTTGAAGTCGCTACTTGACTTCGTTTGGTTTACTTAACTTTATAATTTCTACAATTACGTTTAATTAACCAATTTGAATTGAATTTCAAAAATTCTAAATCAATGAAAGTGTCAAAAAACCTAAAAATTATTCCTAAGGAAATATTTTGATTTACAAAACTGTAAACTAGACTTTAAATAAAATTATAAAATGTATTAAAGTCCTTACATCTTTATGAAATTATTGGAATTTGTAAGTAGTTATAAAATACGAGCTGCAGAAAAGTAGAACAATCCTTGCCATTTAAAAAAGACTAATTACTTAAGTGACTCAAAATTATTGAAACTACAAAAAATATTTATAAAAAGTATGTATTTTAAGATTTATATTCTAACTAATAAGAATTATTTAAATTTTATAATAATATTTATGATAAATTGTTAAAAAAATACAGTACAATACTCAAATATTTGTAATGTTAATCGTTAAAAAAGTGATATAATAATTCACTAATACTTTAAGATCATGAATAGTTAGTAATTTATATGTTCTAATATATTTCCATTGTTGGTCGACTGCGCTAACATTTTTTTTATCGTTTCGTAGAAAAACTTCATGGGCGGTAAATTTTCTGAAACACATTAAATAATTTTAAACTAGTTATAATTAACCCCATTACTCAACCTTATCTAGTTAGGGTTATCAGATTATACAGCTAGATACTGTAATTACATACCAAGATATGCTTTTTTGAATTTTTAAAGTTTTTATGGGCAGCGGATTGTTAGATCCACTAATTGAATTAAAGTATCACGATAACGTCTTTCGTATGATGGTTGTTATTATTTTAGTTTGGTCTTTAGGCAAGCATTAATAAATCGGTGTTCGTTTTAACTTAATCAAAATTTAATATTTATATATTCTAAATCCCTAAACCCAAACCGATTTTAGTTATGGATTTCTTTGAGAAGTTTCATTTATATTGTTAAAAAAATATTAAAGGATTTTTTTGATGAAGGTAAATTTAATTTGCAATAAAGGCGATATCACTAAAGTGTCAGTAATAATTGATCTTCATAATAATTCAATAATTTGATATAACTAATTAATGTGAGATTATATAATTTACAATTAATTATTTGTTTCTAAAACCAATTTTATGTAGAACGATAAAATAATAATTTTTACTTTGATATATTAGTAACCAGTCATCTTAATCCTATAGTCTATCTACACATATTGTCCCTAAAATTAAATATAGTAGTAGTGATGTTTGGCTTTCGACCTCGTGGTCCTTCCGCCGTGTTATTTGTGTATTTGTGTATGTATAAATGAGCTTGTTACTTTAAAGGATCGCCCCCGTCACTCTAAAGCACCATTAATTGTATTCCAATGGTGAATGGTACCGGTCACCCATTCAACTGTTGACCCGAACTAACGTTGTTGCACTATCGCTAATGCCAGTTAGGCCGCAACCGAATGTGCCAGCACCGGCGTGTAATTAAATATATTTAATAAGAATATTTGGTATTAACTTGTCACTGCTATCTGTGCGCAATAAATGATTACGGCACGGGGTGCATTTAAATTTGCCGAGAATGCTGTTGGACGCCACGAAACGCCGCAGATAACTGACAGTTATTTATGACGGCCATATGCAAACTGTTTGAATGCATCCGAGCTGGTTTATAATTAATGGGATAGCGGCAACTTTTATGAATAGCGGCGCTGATTCCGTCGATTTATTACCGAAGGCACTCTCGGCCATCAAACGGGCCCTTTGAAGTGTGCCGCTCTCAACGCCCGAACGCGATCCTCTCGCTCTCTCAGGAGTGACTTAAGAAATAAACAAGGAGTGGCTCGGCCCTCTCGCTCTAGCAGATGTGACTTAAGTAATAAAAACGACGCGGCTCATATGCGACGGGAGGCGGGCGTTCAGGTCAGTGGGCAGGACTGAAATTGTGACGTCGAAAGTCAAGATGGTGGAATTATATAATTCAGCATAACCACTGTAACAGTGGGACCAGTTCTGGACGGTGGTTTTCGCGCAGATTACCATTCTTATTCTTATCTACCACTGTCATCCTGTACGATCCGATCGTCGTACTGATTGACAACCACCATCAGTAAATCCTAATAAAGAGACTCGAACCGAACGTTCTCAGGCCGGCATTTCGTTGGATTCGATGCTAACGATATCTTATCAAGGAATTTAAAAATAATTACAACGAACAAGAGGCATGTCCGTCCATCAATGCCCGGCTGTAACGAGCCCGATCACAGATAGCCCGCTTTAGGAGTGGGAATACCAAATCATACAGAAGAATCCACTCCATAAATATTTGCCACCGAAATATAAATAAACCGCATTAAGTGTATAAATAACTATTAGACGTCCGCATAAATTAGAATCCCGCCGTAAACACTCGTAATGGTATTTTGTCTACCAACAAAGGAATGCCCCGGCGCAGAAAAACTCACCTCCCTTTTTTTCCCCGCCCCATATTGTATTCTAAAATTTATTTTATAGCCGGAATAACTGAGATTAGTCCCACCAAATAAGTTATGACCCGGCGGCCTTCCGAAAACTCAAAACCAGTAGCCATCATCCATCAAGGCCCTCTAGACGGGAATTGTTTAACATTTTTCTCAGGGCATTCCTTCTCCCAGACTCTTTTTTAGAGTGATTTACCGCCGCGCTCTGATTTTATCGAAAAGATTGGATTCCTACAAACAATTGACGAACGGGTAAGGTTTGTGCACGCACCTGCACCACTATTTCACTTAATAAAAATAGATGCTATAAAATTAAAAGCCTAATGAATCTTCCGATATTTCTGAACCTCGCAGTAAAACTGCAATAAAAACGGAAATAGACGCAGGGTGGCGGAAAGGTTCGCTGTCGCTTTGAACTGATCGTAAAAACTGACGAACTAATTTGACACTAAACGTTGACTAATATTTACGATCTGGCTCTGTCAACTTCGATCAATGTTCGAATGCCTTTTGATTTTTTTATTCAGGGAATTATAAGCTTAAATTAAAATTGATATAATTGCAAATGACTCTAAGTAATAGAAACATCAACGATTTACTTAATTACTTACTGCCCTCTATTTTGATAACATAGAAATCTAATTAAAATTGAACTGGTATTTAATCAATTTATGCTTATTTACTTTCTGTGTACAAAACAAATACAAATAAAGTGAATATAAATATGTCAAACAAATCAATAAGACTGCTGCCAGCAAATGTTTCAATTAAGACTAACGCGTGTTTTCTTATTGAAACAACAATTTCAGACAACTTAGAATTTGAAAAAATCAATTATATATAAGCTATTCAAGAACTTTACATAAAATATAATAGGATTATTAATTAAAGCAGTTGTAGAAATCTATAATCAGTTACAAAAATGTCCATTTCTCCTACTCCTGCAATCCTACTAAGCATTATATACAAGTTAGAGAGCAATATTCCCAAAGACCATTAAATAAATCCTATATAACCTCATTCTTATGAATAATCTTTTATACAACTTCTTCTACTTCTGTGAATTAATATCTTCTATATCTAAGCATATTTTTTTTCAAAAAGTTCCTTTAACAGATATCTTTCTATACAGCTTATGTAGTAATTATAAAGAAGCCCAAAACTTAAATTCTCTTCACTCATAATATTTGAATACATGTCATCACATCATCCATCATCATTAAATACAGACTGACGAGACACCCCGAGATTGACAAATCCGGCCTAAACGATCGCTTGTCGATAGCCAAATAACATGCAACTAATCGTATTGTATACATTGCAACGCCAGGCATTGGATTATATTAGTAATAATTGCTGTCACATAGCTTAAATCACATTAAGTACAGTGTAACGTATTTTATGCCGTTATCATTTTTTTAAATTTAGATATGTCAAAAAATTATTACGTACGTTAATTTCCAGACACGTGTTTCGCTTATCACAGCTCGTCAGTGGAGCTATGCTTTTATTAGGTAGGTCCTTCTAACTGAAAGAGCAACACAAGGATGAATCGATTTTAATAAAACGAAACGAAACATTACCGATGGAATTTATTTTCGTGGCGTGTCTAAAGAATGACATTAAAATTGTAGATATTTAAAGTCCGAAGACGTGGTAGCAGTTGCTGAGCATTTCTTGTTTATTTGAAAATTAGAAAATGATCAAAAATTACTACTTTAAGAGATAAAAACTTAACTAAATATACATTTAAAATTATATTTGATACAAAGTACATCAACATATTTTATTTTAGTTGTTATTAAAATATTATTTTAAGCTCTTATGTTTTGTTTTTATATTTTACTTATGCAGAGCTATTTCGTTATTTATTACAATATTTTTAACAATTTCTTATGGCTATAGCTCTATAGTACTATGACAATTATTTTCTGACTTTCTTTTATCCCTTCATAATTTTTATTTATTATATTTCTTATCATATAGTTAAGTATGTCGTTGTAGAAAATTAAGTAAATATTTAAAAATACAAAAATTTACAACAAAGAGTTCAGAAAAAATCACTTATGAAACATCTACAACCCTAGCTAATACCACGACAGATATTTCAACAACAAGTCTGTTGTATATTTAAGAAATTTTTCGTATTTTTTCATTATTAATTAATCATTTACTTTGTATTCTTATTGTACCATCATCATATAAAGGCTTACACTAAGATTCCCTGTGTGAGTAGATAAACAAAGAATACCTGGAGAGTTAAAACTCCAAAGTAATTTTTTTTTGTTAATGTTCTTCAACTGAGCTACGCTGATGTGATCCATAATAGATCAAAATCGGCTCATACCTGTTGTTGACATCGAAACAAAAAAAAGTTTTCATATTTTATATTTTGTTTTTCTTTTTATATATACTCGATCGGTTTAAGCCACATTGATGACAAGATGTGACATATGGCTTCATCTTTCTTTTCTTTTTTAATCTCGAGTTTTGAGCCGAGTGGCCTCATTTTTTCAAATCAAATTTATAAACAAATATAATGGAAGGGCTGAAAGACCACCGGTCGATATCTAATGGAAAAACAAGAAGAATACAAGAAGAGAAGTATAGTAATTGTCGGATATCAGATGTCACACTATTTTCCAATAAAGATGCTTTTCTCTCTATAATAAAATTAAGAATTATTTGAAATATATAAATAGTTATAGTTTTACGCCTGTTCGATTTCATTTAATTTATTATTTTCATTCAGTCGGATTAATAGTATGTATTAATTAATTTTATAGAATGCAGAATTATTACAGTTAAACTTTATTGTCATGATATACAGGGCGTCCCATTAATATAAAAAAAAAAATTTTGATATCAGGTAATCATGGATATAAAAAGCTTTCAAAGTAATTTTCCAAGTAGATTTTTTAAAATTACAAATGAGTCAATAAAAACTTATTTACGTTTTTATATTGTTCTACATTTTTTCTTATTTTTGTAAATAATTTACGGCTGTAATTACCAGAACGATGTTATATCATGATAATAAATGATAATAAATGTTAGGCCGTTAGAATAAATCGTTCAATTGTTCTAATTAAAATTCATATACTTTAGAATTTTGAAGACTAATTCCGAGCTAACCATAAACTTTTGGATGTTATGTTTAAATATCATATTTTAATCGTAGCCATTTGGTCAAATTATTAGGACACCCAATATTTAATGCAGGTAATTGAAAAGGAAAGCCATTTCCTCTAAACCTCAATGCTATTTACAGACTTAAAAAGTTTGAATAGATGGGATAAAAATGGAAATCTTTCAGCACCACGATTAAAAAATATGTTCTAATTTATTTATACGCTAACTCAACTTAAGGAATTTACTTTCTTCGCAAAGTTAATAGGTCCTGAAAATCATTACCCTGACTTGAGTTGTCGATATGGCAATATCTTCAAAAATTTCATGCCTTGTTTTAGATGAAATCGCACACTTAATAGTAATGGCTTTGATTATTTATCTGCCTAAATCTAATATAATTTTATGCCAATCTTATTAAGTTAGTAATTTACTAGTGGTCCCTCAGAATACAAATAAACTATCTTCATATATTTGGTGATAAATCATCATTTTATTGTAATGGGCGTCTAGCAAGTTTTCCATTTGATGACTTTTTCCATTCAGGATCTATACCCTTGTACTGTAAATTGTGATTGCTCATATGAAGATTTTGGTATTATAACCTATAATGCCGTTTTATCATTTCTTTTGTGATGTTGTTCTTTCAAAGCAGTATTTATAATAAGTTATGTACAATCACTTTCATATTGAAAAATACGATTGATGCAAAACTTGGTGAAAATACATCTTTATTCATATAATATATATCTGTCATGCTGACATAAACAGCCAAAAAATTATCTCCAAAAAAGGGGACTAAAAAGTGAACAAAAGCAAGTATAGAAGATTGTGGATGTCGAAGAGGATACTAACTCCCTCATCATCATGACCAAGAAAGGGTTTGAGTGGAAGAACACATTTAATTGTGAACTCTGCCTGTGCTTTTTTTGACCAAAATTTTATGTATGTTTTTTATTTGTGTTAATTTGTTAATATGTATTATTTCAAAAAGGAGACCGAAGATAAATAAATAAATAAATAAATTGATACTGGTTCAGCTACACTCTTGATGAAATGAGATATATAAATTCGATGAGGTAAAGCACTTCTTAAGTTCCATTATTCGTTGGTAAAAAATTATTAGACTCTCTATAAAAAAAAGTTGAGCCGTTGAAGTTTTTCCGTCATGGTTATCTTAAAATTCAACTTTTTATATTGGCATTGAAGAATATTTACTTAAAATTTATCAGCAGTTTTATTCTGAAGTTGTCGCAGTAACCGTTCAGAATTCCCAGATTAAGACAATACCCAATTTTTTTCCAAACTTCGGAGTTTGATAAGGGTAGAATTATTGGCATGAAAGAAGCAAGTTTATCGTTGCGCGAAATTGACAGAAGAATGAATCGAGATCGCACAACTGTGGCGATAATATTGTCTTCCTGGTCAGAAGAAGGTATACAGCGACATCGTCCGACTGGAAGACCTCCACGACGTAGTAACGCCCGTGAAAATCGGCGTCTGAGATGAATGACTACACAGAATCGATTTCAAACAAATACGTCGATTGCCATAGATTGGGTAAGTGCTGTAAATCGCCAGATTTCAATGGGAACCATTTATCGACGAATTGCGTCATTTAGCCTCCATTCTTACCATCCAATTAGACGTCTTCGTCTGGCTTGGTGTCAAGACCGGCAGAGTTGGGTTGAAAATGGAACACTTAATCTAGGTTTTGTTTATGTGTGAATAATGGACTTAGAAGGGTGGGTCGATATTGAGGAAGAAACGAAGAAATTTAGAGTTTGTTCAAAGACACCAAACAGCTTTAACACTGGGTGTCATGGTATGGGGTGAAATCAGTTTGGGACGAAAATCAACTTTAGTGTTTATTTCAGGTACAATTAATGCTCTTCGATACATTGATAATGTCCTGGATCCCGTCGAGGTGCCATTTATGCAAACGCTACCTAATGGAATTTTCCAGGAAGATAATTCTATACTTCACACGGTAAACATTACAAGGGTGTTCTTGTAAGAATCGGATTTGCAAATTTTGCTTTGACCAGAAAAGTCTGCTGACTTAAACCCCATCGAGCATATTTGGAACATAATGAGTAAAAGAGTTCGCAACATCCCCAGACCTTCTGACAACTTAGATGATCTGAGATTTTAGTTATAAGTTGCTTGAAATGAGATGTCTCAAGCAGATATAGACCATTTGATTCTAAGTATCCCTAGAAGGGTAAATTCTTGCATTGCTGTGCGAGGCGATGTAACTCAATTTTTTTTCTGTTAAATTAAAATATTTTTCCTTTGATAGTTTGTACCAACGAATAAACAATTATTTTCGCCAAGTTTCACATCAATCGAATTGTTCTTTCTGGGAGGTGCATTTCATATGAAATCGAGTGTATTTAGAAGTATTATAACAAGTGACCCTTTAAGGATCAACGTAATATACTAAATTATAAGACACTATTTTTAGGAAGCAAACATTATAAAAATGTATCTTTACAACATGGAATAAGCGCTTGCATCTATTAGTTTTGAATAACCAAGAGTCATGTAAACATGAACAAAGTACACTTTATAAACTTCTTTTATACAGTTTTTAAATTAAAATGTCTACGTTAAAATACACTCAGCTATAAAAATACAATTTGCGAACGATATTGTACACCAGAACCATCCAATTGTACTACGTGTATATTTTTTTCATTTATAAGGTTCAGGATCTTGCCTGGATTTACTTTGATCCGTACAGATAAAACTTCTAAAAAATATTTAGGTATTTATAAGAAACATTAAATAGTAAGTTTTATGGATTTTGTCTCTTATATTAACTTTTTAAACCATGTAAATCCCAACAATTAAACCGAATAAACCAATAGCACTTCCAAAAGCTTCTACAATAATGATTTTCAAAAAAAGTACTGAATTTGCTTCATCACCCAAAGCAATGACACAGAAGAGATTCACAAAACCAACAGCAACTTCAGCACCGAACAACAATACAATTTTTCCTTCGAATATCATCCATTGAATTAACAATTTCCCATGTAAATTCCACTAAATATCCAGATAGTACAATTGAAGTAAATAGCAACAGCTTCTCAGAAAATTACAGAAGTCTTAGTTCTTAGTTTTACTACGAGGAGCTTTTACACCCCCACCAATGATGCTAACACCTGTTGTATGGTTTCTCAGAGCAGCTCCTACAACTGACAGAGCTACAGATAAACCAATTCCAATAGTGGCTCGCATATGTGGAGATGTGTCCTAGACATACCATCTGAAACTTACCAGTTGACATGTGATAAAAAGATAACACAGTCATGACAGAATCCGCAGTTCCAACGAAGATCGAAACTAAAACTGTCTTCATTTTGATAGAACCGACTAAACACTAAATAACTAAACCCTTCTTAGAGGTAGATCACAACGAATTTTATTACTGTCGCATGAAAATGACGATAGTTGTTTCCTTCGCCAATACACCAGGCAGATTAATTGTATATACTTATTACTTTGATATTTTATTATAGTCCAAATTATTTTGAATCATAATTGAGAAAACTCCAATAATATATGTAGACTTTGTGCCTTGTAGGAAGACGACAGCAGTTTTTTATGCTCTATTGATGCTATTTTTTTCAGAAAATTTACAACCTCCACAAGTTTAAAGAGTCGTAAAGAGCAATTGAATATCTTAAGTTGACAATATCGCAATGGTCCCACATAAATCATGCTATGTCATTTTCAACGCCGTATACTTAAATCGTATTTGTTAGGATTTTTCATATACTTATCCATACCATCTGCAAGTGGTATAACCTTTGACCATCTTAAAAAGCTGTAAATTTACTTGGGAGTGTATTGTTCCTTCAGAATACAAGTAAATTTCGATTTGACTGATGCGTATAAAGTCTTGAGCATGTTTTTATAAATATAAATAAATTACTAATGGTTTTCTTGTGATGACTTTATTCTTTTTTCGCCCAGAACTACAGATCTATTGTGGATTATTATAGCTTGCATGAAGATATAGGAACTGAAACGACAGCTCCTTGTTAGGCAAGCATATATGCTTGTTATCAGTGTATGTGAGACATAGGAATTATTTGATCGTACTTTACAAGAAAGCTGAACCAAGTAATAATAAGCATAGATTTACCCCACCTCCTAATGTAAGTCAAGGTTTATTACTCTGGGTAAGAATAACTCTAACCTTTGGAATATTTATGAATTGTTTAATTTCCATTAATATATTGAAAACGTTTAATATTAAGGATTCTTTATAGAAAGGCACTTGGTTGGTTTTATAATTATTTACAACTAGTTTAGATTTTTACATCATAAATCGTAAATAATTGTGAAACCAACCAACTGCCTTTTTATAAACAACCCTTAATATTAAAAATGTTTCACCACGTGATAAACGAGAACCAAATTCAACAAATAGAAAATTAATTAACCATTTGCGATATCTGTTATTTATGATTCGCTTTTCTCTTGACTTGTGCACGACTGTATATGTTATTAGCACCAATAAATATTATTATTGTTTAATTTAATATCTTTTTATTTATCCACAATGCATAAAAAATAAATTGCAAACTTTAAATCATAAATCACTTGGTGAAACTTTATTTAATGATAAGGGTAATTAAGAATGGCTTGGTTTACTTGTTTCACAACTTATTTTTACACGTTTATAAAACATCTCTAACTAATTATCAAAAGATCATATTTAAAGTTTTTATCGGCTCTCTTAAATATCTGTCTTGAGCTACGCATAATTTTGGGGATGATGTAATAAAGTTATTGATTAGAAGGGAGTTTAAAATTTATATTTTATACTTGGGTCTTTCTTAATGTGGATACTTTAAAAATAACTTTTCTTTTACTCTCTTGCGTGTGCCTTAAAAATTTCAATACATATAAAATATATGATTATTATTCATACTATATTTTGGCCAGCACGTTTATGCTTCCATCCTCAGCATAGATTTTTTGGTCTTTTTTTAATCGGCCCTAAAATTTATTGGTCATATTGGTTTCCTGATTTAGATTTCTTTTGTATCACATTTTTCCAATGAAAAAATAATCTTGCAGGTGAGTTTTATTACATCTATTGTAGTTGTTTACTTCCTGAAAGAATATTAAAGACTGAGGAGTTACATGCTCCCAAGCTACTCTCTCCTTTCCCTGAATGATGCATAGAAAAGTATTTTTAAGATGATTGTTTCTAATCCAAAATTGCAACCAACACATATGTATTTTAAACTCTTGAGGTTAATTCAGCCATTTTTGAAATGTATTTGTATGATTGAGGGTGTGAGGCGCTAAATATCAAGAACCACTACGAATTTTTAAACTGAAACTAAAGCTCCGAAGAGCCGGTTGGCTTATGGGAGAAATTCATATATTGCAAGTAACTTAACTTAAGTATCTTCTTTATTAAAAAAAAAATGGAAAATGTACCAGGAAGTAAACGAGAGAAAATTCAAGGAGAAAGTAGATGTTTTTGTCGATATTTTTTATAAACTATCTTTTAAAAACCGTAAAAGTTTACATTTTTTTAAAATAAATAATAGGTACTTTAGTTTTTAAAATATTGATAAATTTTTTCGTTTTATTGCTTTTAAAAAAATAAAATGTGTCAAAATTCTATATTTATATCACTTATAATTTGGCAATGACGAGCTAAATTTGTCCAAATTGCAGTCACGTGTAAAAATAAAAGTATGACACAACAAACAAAATACAAGTTGTTTTCACTTTATCCAACAATATAGTAGTTACATCATAATTATGTAAAAAATCTACATGTTTTAAAATGAGACCATTAAAAGAAGAAAAAGCTGTGATGAAGATTAACATCTAGAGGGGACCTTAAATCTATTGAATATTAAATATAGTTAAAAGTAGGCGTACATAAACAGCCTCTATTTATACATCACTAACACCTTGCGTTATGAACGCATAATGGCACATCAGCAGTGAATAAATACTAAGTGGGGGGACTACAATTGTGAAAGGCCAACGTAAACACACAACTATAAATACCAAGGATTAACCCAAAAACGTTGAGGTGTGATTGATTACGGGATTATAACTTACTGTTCCCACATTGTTGTGTTATAAATTTCTCTCATAAGTCTGCGGACGACATGTATACGTAGCTGTAAATGTCGATTGTAATCGGCCCCAATTAACCGCTTGATTATATTGTTAATTACCTACAAAAATTATCATACGCTGAATGGTCAATTAGCTGACGTTGCAGTTTCCACGGCGTTGTCGTTGGTGAGGCCGCAATAAATTTTCGAAAGATGAATGTTTCCCGAGGCGCGATTTGACACCACGATTTCTTAATGGCTAATTAGTCATACTTATCGCTTTTGGCTTGTCATAAAAAAAATGAAAGACAAGAATTAATTTGCATGTCTAATGCGCGTATTATTTTAATCAGTTTTCCTAAATATTTATATTGGTTTGAGTGAAAGTACATAATGTTTCTCAAAGTAGTGGAAAATTAATCCTTAATAACTATTAAATAAGTAATTATAGCATTTCATCTACATATAAGTACTATGACATCTTGAAATATAGATTCTAATTCGATTGGGATATCGTCTTCATATAGTTAAATACGTTTACTCAAAATATTTTTTAAGACTAATAGTCACTAATAGGGCAGAAAGACCAAAGGTTGATAGCCCAAACCGACGAACTAACCCTTATTTTAAATTAAAATGTATTTGTTCTAAATGTATTTTTGTTTGTCCAAATAAAGATGTTGTTCTCTCTCTGGCCACCTGATGCATTTTTGCGTAGAATCAATCTGTAAGTATATACACAAACATGTGAGTTGCATGGGATGTTCTATTCCGTATCCTCTCCGTTGCAGAAGCTGCTAGTGCATCATTCAGTATTACATGTCTTACTTGTTAACATAGTAATAATAGTAATTAACTAAATTAAATTTTGAGGTGTAGAGCAAATATATCGAATAGCGACCACCCACCTTCCACACTGTCTAAATCCAATCATCCTAATTATCACTGCATGGGTTGGAAATAAAGCCTCCCGAAATTTTCTTGGATGAGTGAAGTACCGGTGTTAATGAAAGCGTCTTGAAGTGTTTTGATTGATTGCCGTCGGTATTAACGGGGTCGTCTAGGTAGAGTAAATTTATTTCAGTGATGTATCCGTCTTTGTCATTCAGCAGCTTGTCACAGACCGCAACGAGACCAACGCACAGCACAGGAACGGCTTGTATCTGTCTGGCACACTCGGACCATTTATCATTTCGCTATATTTCTCAGACTGTCGGGGCTCGACCTCCTGCCATTGGATTCCCCATACGTGCGCCCCTGCACATACACACACATAAAGGGACAGATAGATGGTGAGCGAGTGTTATTTTCACGAAGCCACAGCCACATACAAAGACAGAAGTCACGCAGCGTTCCACTTCAATTAATATTAGAAGCAGGCGTTTCCAGGCGAATATGTATTAATTAATAACCTCTGCAGTTCTCTGGCGTTGACGCGGCCATTTCATGCGCGGACACTTCTATTAACGCTGTCCTTTCATGTTCGAGTGACACACGAATTATTAAAAAAGCCAGAGAGAGGGACCGAGATAGAGTGAGAGCGAGAACTGGCACACGACCACAAAGGACCGCCGAACAATTAAATTTCAATCGGGGAAAAAAAAGACACCCCACAACGGAAAATTTGTAGATACTAGGGCCTCCAACTGTGACAAAGGATTACTAATGTTATACAACAACTGTGACATTTTAATTAAAGCCAATGATGGAAACAGAACGGTCAGAAAGCTTGCCATAATTCCTCTTGAAATATAGTTTTTTCAGCAGCAATTATATCTAGAGAAATATTTTGTAGAAGTGTTGACGCTTGTGTAGGCAGATGAAATTAATAATGGTGAGAAATTGTGGATGTTGAAGAGAAGTAAAAAGATATATGGATGAGGGAACTATGTGCGAACGTAGGGAAGACGATGGGGTAAAATTCAGGAATAAAGGAAGGGAGGGAAAAGTAAAAGTATCAGAATGGAAGGGTGATTGAAAGGGTTAATGTGTTCAGGTATTTAGGACTTGTTTTGAAGTACAGGCAGGTACGTAGAATATGTTTAGTGAATCAAGGAAATTCGGAGAGCATGGTGTGTGGTGAGAGAAAAGTGTTGAAAAGTCGACATCACTGTTTCAGGAAAAATAAATAAGCCAGAATGTGACGCAATGAGGAAAAGAGCGAGATAAAGTTGTGTAGATTTTTCCTTCTCTAAGTGAAGTATAGTACGATAAAATTGGGGTGTCTGAGGATGTAGCCAATGAATAGCTAGAACATGGAGTATACGCATCTGCTTAAGTAAATGAAAATATAAAGGATATGAATATTTATGAAAGGCTGGGATGAATGGAAATGAGTGGATACAATGACATATTTTAAAGCTATCAAAAATTGCCTAGCTACCTTAGTAACAGTCAGCTCAGGGAGAAAAATGTCAACATGGCAATAGAGAAAGAGGGAAAAAAGCTGGATAGAAATATTTTTTGGAAAAAGTTTATTATGCGTGAGTGAAAAGCACTTGACAGAGAAGTGTGCGAGGAAAGGAAACATCATTCGAATTCTATATAGTTCTAACAACTTATTTTATTGGAAGATAAATTTATCAGAAGTGATGTTCTTATTAATTTCCATTATATAATCTCAACACAAAAGAAACAGTACATCGATTGTTGTAAGATTTACACGAACGACTAACCATTGAACACCGAAACTTGTGTGGTTCTTAAATTTAATTATTGGACTCCTAACAGAATAAGTATTTGTCTTTATAAACTCAAAAACTAAACAAATACATGACTAATAATGGAAGCATTTTTTAATATTATTTCTAGTTTTGGCTTTGAAAAACGTTGATAAAAGTCTTGTCAAAATTGCAATTATTGTTAATTATATTTTTTAATTCTTAAAGTAATTACACTTTGTTGATATCTCACGCAGAATTTCTTTCGTGACTATAGTTTTGACCATAACAATGTTTGATAATGATCTAGTGAAGGTCGGAATAATGGATTTGAAGGAATCCTGCGTGTGATATTAACAAAACAAATACGATTGTTTTGTAAAAACTGACAACTTAGATTAAACTAAACACAAATAGAACACACGGTTTAGGGTTTCACTATTTAATGTCGAACACTTTAACATGTTTTGCTAAACAGGGACTTTATCAGGCAGATGAAATGGGGTTCATTGAGTATTTCAGATGAAAACTGTTCAAAAATATATCCAGATTTTACCAAAACTATTTGGATTCTTATTGCTGTGCCTTGTTTATGAAGATATCAGTCATATACAGGGTGTTAACACTAAGCCGTGACACCCGAAAATGGCAGTTAGAACTTGTTGAAACAAACAACTTTTCTCAGTTCCAGTTTGTGGTTTAGTGCTCCGGTTCGGAGTTTTTTTGTTTTTCTAAAAATCTATTAAACTCCCTAATTTGAAGGACTATTTTAAACACCAAAAAGTTTGAAAAGTAGCTACATTTGTATTTACAATTATTTTTTATTGTTTCAAATAGCAGGATGGGGGTCAAAAATTTCAAAACAACAACAAAATATTTTGACTCCGTCGATTTTTAAAAGTAAAACATTTATAAAATCTTTATAGCATCTACTACAAAATTTTTCCTAAACATTTTTTTCAATCTACCTAAAAAAATCTTTATTGAGTTACTTGAATTACATATGAGTATTACGAAAAAAAAAACATTTAAAACGAAGTATCTTGCTGCCACTGAACAATGAAACAAAAAATATTAAATTTGTGAAGTACACGAAATCAAATGAGATACTTGTAATTCAAACTTAATACACTGTAACGTTATCTAGTTTGTACGTATGTTACAAATTGAAATCATTTGTGTGCTTATTGAGCATAATTTGTATGTAAAAATGCACTTTTGTCAAAACGATGAACTTGTTGACATGCTTTTGGTTTATGGGAAGGCAAGACGTAATGCACGAGAAGATCGAAGAATTTATCATAGAAGATACCCAAATCGCCACCAACCACTTGGTTGGTGCCTACTTAGGCAGCTTTTCAGACAAATTTGTAGACGTTTGTGAGACCCCTGCATTCGAAGAGGCTGTACTCGATATTGTTGAAGATGACGCATCAACAAGCACAAGGGTAATAGCTAACAGAGTACATGCAAATCATGTGACAGTTTGGCAAGTTCTGAAGGAGGAGAGCCTTTACCCATTCTCTAGACAAAAAGTGTAAGCTTTGGGACTTTACGACTTCCAGCCAAGACTATTGTTCTGTTGTTGGCTTCTTCGACGATGTAATTTTCAAAGGAATTAAAAAAAAACTATTCTGCTTACGCATGAAGCCTGTTTCACGAGAGATGGTGTATTTAATTCTAAAAATAATAACGTTTAAGCTGACGATAATCCCCATGCAAAATGTATTCGTGCACACAATCGGACCTACATCCTCCGAAACCGCTTGAATGGGAACATTATTTCACTTTCTTAGTTACTGTGCAATCTGAGCTTCTTCAGGACTTGCCATTTAACATCAGGCGGAGACTTTGGTTCCTGCATTATGGGGCACCGGCTCACACAACGCGAGAAGTTACCGCATTGCTAAATGCCAAATAAGTGGATTGGGAGGACAGGTCCTGTTGCGTGGCCAGCCCGAAGTCCCGACCTAACTCCTCTAGACTTATTTTTCTGGAGTCAGATGAAGGCCTCTGTATACGAAACACCGGTGAACGCAGAGAAAGAACTAGTGGCTAGAATCATTGCTGCAGCAGAAGATATAAAAAAAAAGCTGGCAGTTCTTGCGAAGATCTTTACCAACATTAAAACATGTTGTTGGGCTTGCGTTGATGCAAATGGCGGCCATTTTGAAAATGCATCATAAATATGTAAGGTAATTGTCAAATCTACTCTTCTTTTGTTTTATTGTTCAATGATAGAAGCTACTTCCATTAAATGCTTTTTTAGTTTGTTGATACTTCTCTGTAATTCGAGTAACCGAATAAAGTCTTTTTTTTGATAAATTTAAAAAAATGTTTAGGACAAATTTTGTAGTAGATAGCATAAGGATTTTATAAGTGTTTTACTTTCAAAAATCCATAGAGTCGTTATCAAAATATTTGGTTTTGAAATTTTTGATCGGTCGCCATTTTGTTATTTGAAACAATTAAAAATAATTGTAAATACAATTGTTTTGGAGAACCAAAAGCTAGTTTTGAAACTTTTTGGTTTTTTAAAATAGTCGTTCAAATAAGGGAGTTATAGCGATTAAAAAAAACAAAAGAAGTCCAATAACATCGAACCGGAGAACCAAATCACAAATTGGAACTAACAAGTTCTAACTGCCATTTTCGGATGTAATGACTTAATATTAACACCTTGTATAATAAAGATTTGCCATAATATATAAAAGTTGGTATAAATAGACTTTATATTAAAGAGAGTACCTTCAATGTTGAAGCTGGAAAAAATGAAGTAAACTAAAAACTCAAAAACGTAAAGAATTTGGTAATTCTTAAAATAATTATTAAGTAGTTTTTATATTGCTTTAAAAATAAAAATAAAGTACCTTTAAGATATATTTAAGACAAGTCTAATTTTAAGTAAGATAGATTTGTATGAAGTGATTTTCTGATTAATTTCACTTGATAATGACCGTCAAAAGTCGAAACTTAAGTCGTACAAATTGTAATATATTTATATATTATAATAAATTATAGTGGTTAAAAACATAGTAAGCGTTTTATTCATTGTTCATTATGAATTACCACATAGTAACGGTCGCAACCATCATTATGATTTAATTTCTATAATATAATCACAAAAGGAGCATCTTAATGGGTGAATGATTCACGCCAGATCTTAACCAAATGTACCCTCCTTAGAAGTCCTAGAATCTAAAAAATACTTAGTACTGTACCATTAAAACAACAATTATTTATTTGAAGGTTAAAGTAATTATTTTATGATCTTTAAGGTTAAGAACAAACTCCACTTTGTTGATATCATAACGATTGTTTCGGAAGTTTGAGAAGTTTTGATAATGTTTTTGCCAAGATCGAAATCATAGCCACAAAAAATCTTAAAGAAACTACACTTTGTAGATAACACACAAGCAACATTTTTTGTGATTATAAATTCGACCTTGGCAAAATTTGTCAATGATTTGATTATCCAGGTCAAAACTATAGCCAAAATAAAAGTTTCTTTGGGGTACCTAAGTACCAAAATAAATATGCTTGTTATGCGAAATATGATTCACTCAGGTGAAATTGACAGATATTAAATTCCCATAAACGGAATGTAAACAGACTTTACATCTAAAGAGAAGGTGTAGTTTAAAAACTGGTGCTTCTCGAAAAAATGGAAACTTCATATTTTATTGCAGAAAAAATTAAATAATCAAGCATTTAGTAATTATTAAAGCAATTAAGTACTTTTTTTAGATTCGCCACAAAAATAAAGAAATTGGTGATGTGCCTTAGACTTTTTGCGTAAACCTCATAGTTTTCGAGTAAAATATAGGGAAAGTACTATGATGGCCACATCACCATTTTATTTAATTGATGTATTCATACAAATATTTCAAATAATTTTTGACGATATACATATTAACTTAAATTATTGATCGTATCGCGGTTTGTAATAACTTTAATAACAAAATTTTAATAAAAGAAAATTGGCAAAGTAAAATTTTTAAGTGTGTAAATAAATAAAGATTATAAACATGATACGTGAAAAGGCTTTAAATCAATCTTAGATGAGCTTAGCTATAGAAGGTCGTTTATATTAAATTTAAATTTGGATTATGCATTATTTTTTAATACATAAAAAACTTTATTGTTTTTTAAGCAGCACAATCACCAACAACTAGTATTTAAAGTTATTGTATATGTAGGGTGGGTGGGTGGCCTCTATCCTACCCGCCAATCAGTAAAACATAAGCGAGTTTTAATTAAAAGTTGCAAAATATAAACAAACACAAAATAATTGCAATTTTTAGAGATTTATTCATACAAATTTTTCAAATAATTTTTGATGATGTTTTACTGATTGGGTGGTGGGATAGAGGCCACCCACCCACTCTACATATATATACATACATAAATTTCAATTACTGATGGCTTCACGGTTTGGAATAAAATTAATTATAAAACTTTTTGAATAAAATTGAAATTCCAAAGGTAACATTTTTGAGTGAGTAATTTAATAAAAATTTTATCCACGATGGGTGACTTTAAATCTAAATTAGATAAGATTAGTTATAAAAGGTTATTTATATTTAAACTTAAATTATTATTAAATCATCAACGATTAGTATTTAAAGTTATCATGTAGAGTGGGTGGGTGTACCCTATCCCATCCTCCAATCAGTAAATCATTAGCGAGGGTTTTAAATAAAAGGTGTAAAATGTAAAGAAACATAAAAAATTGTGATGTGGCCATCATAATATTTTCCTTACATTTTTCTCGAAAACTATGAGGTATGCACAAAAAGGCCATTCATTAATGTTTACCAAAAGCTTTTCAGTTCTAGTTTTTAATGATTAAACCTTAAGGATCATTCGATTTTGATATAGAGCGCCCACAGATATTCTCATTCATTAAAACAATACTTTCCTTATATATTCCATATAGAGAAAGTAAAAGGACCACTATAATTTACCTTATTCCTTGTAGGTAAACAGCCAATTTTAATGTTAGATACATTTCTTTGAAAGAGCAATTATCTTGGTGGTTGAAGTATTTATGCCAAATCATTAGAGACAGTAACTTAAGAGGTTCTTTTCTAAGTGGTCCTTAAATTTATTTATCAGACATCCAATACCTATTTTGTCTTCAAACCCAAAGCAAATATATGACTGATGGTGGAAACTGTTACTTTGTGATACATGTTGAAGATTAGGAATTTTAAGGAAACTGCATCTTGCTGATATCATAATCAAATATGCGACGGCATATGTCTAAATGTCTATTTAAAAACTAAAATATGCTTTATATAAGCAATAAATATATAAATGGATACCTGTAACAGCATTTGAAAGCAGCACTGACGATCTATATTGATGGGTTTGAGTAGAAGATCCTTCGAAGAAGTGAACATCTCCCGTCCTCCCTTCAGCCAAAATTTTTAGTATATTTTGTTATTTTGTAATATATTTTTTGTGATATTTATTTTATAATAAAAGAGTGCAAAGATTTAATAAAGAATAAAGAATAAAATTGTTTCGATCTTGGCAAGGTTTGATAATAGTCTTCTCAGGGTCAAAATTATAGTCATAAAAAAATCAATAAAGTGACTTTATTGATATCACCTGTAGGATTTCTTTGAGACTATAGTTTCGGACTAATAGTCTTGTCAATTTCGAATCTTTAGTCAGGAAAAACATCTTATGTACCATTTCAAAGACAGTTGTTCCTTTAAAGTTCCTAAGTACCCAATCAAATATGCTTGGTTTGCAAAAATAAAACTCCTTGAACTATCAAAGTTGCGCAATTCTGTTGAAACTATGACAGATATATTAAATAATTGCAATAATAGATAAAAGTTGATGTAAACAGATTTTATATCTGAACAGAACGGGCATTTAAAAATCTTTTATTTCACAAATATTAAAGCAAGAATGAATTTAGTAAATCTTAAAGTAATTATGTAATATTTTGATAATAGCCTTAGACGCAAAAGAAACTCGTATTGTATAGATAAATGCAAAACGTAAATACATAATTTACTTTAAATACGTCATCCGAATTTCCTATAGGTCTAACAGCAGATTTTAAGGTAAAGTAAGTTTTTCGGAAGCAATTGTTTTATTGATTTCAATTATATAAACACAAATGAATCATTTTTTTAATATATGCGAATTATTATTTTTTCATCATTAGAGGCTGAAACCTAACTGAGGCTCTGTCCCTTAAATATATTTATTGGACACTCAAAACTTTTTGTTGTCGAAAACCACAGCAAATGTTTAATTAATGCTGCAAGTAACCAGGTTTAATAATTGTTTTGTCAAGGGCAAACGAATCCAAAGAAAAAGTGTGAAACAACACCAAGTGTTTAATTAGAGGTTAATTAACATGTAAATGTTTTTAATGTTTCACCACAGGTTAAGTGAGAATTTAATTCATCGTATGAAAAAGAGCACTTTTAAAAACTGAAGCTATTAAAAGAACTATATATTTCGTTACATAAAAAAAAATAAAAGGATAATCAATTTAGACAATAATTAATTAATTAAGCCTTGAAAATAAAAGAATTTTCTTTGTATCTTTAGGACACATCTAAGATCAAAATAATTTGCCATAAATATATCATTCGTACTTCTTTTAGGCTAATTTTAATATCAGATAAATTTTAACAGAAGCAGTTTTCTTATTGATTTCTATTTTTCAAATCATAGGCAAGATTTTTTCGTGACTATATTTAATGTTGGGACGAGTAAAAATTTTATTTTAATAGAATACGAATTATGTATTTACAAATCAAAAGTTTCCGTCTATTCTTGAGGATAATATAAAAACTTCTATTGTCTTAAAGATTGTCAAATTTTGAAACCATTTTGAAAATACTTGTACTTGTAAACCTTATTAAGATAGTTTGATTTTTGTGAGTTACGTGAAGATAAACTTGATTAATTAAAAAGCACTAAAAACCTTTCTTCACAATTTTATTTAACTTCACAGATATATATTTCGGACACAAAGTGACCATTATATCACTTTGTGTCCGAAATATATATCTGTGAATTTAAAGAAAATTGTGAAGAAAGGTTTTTAGTGCTTTTTAATTAATCTTATTAAGATCATTATGATGTTTGTCTTAAATGTTGCAGAAGTAATATTTCTCCTTTTGTCCTAAAAGCAGTTACAAATATGAAGAAAGGAATTTATTTATTATTAATCATTTGCCCTTCTACCTTTCGGTGTATGGCGTTACATACATTTACATTTCTATTTGTTATTTTTCTTTCCATTAATTTAGTTTGTGTAGTAGTATTCCCTCCATTTCTTTTTATCCTTTGTTCCCAGGTATTCCCTTTACTTTGTGCCTCTTCTCTTATTGCGTTCCTCCAGTCATTTCTTAGTCTTCCTCTTTGGTTTTTTGTTGCTCGTGCTTCATATATGTTTCAGAAAGGAATTTAACCGCGTTTTTATTATTAGTTACAAAATTAATGAACATTATGTTTTATTTTTGTGCAAAACTTGCATTACATTGAAATGTTGTATCAGGCTGTGTGTAATTTATGTATCACATATAAATAACGTCTAATGACAGGATGATATAAATATTAGTCTGGACCGTGAATAATTTACGGCAAAATTCGATAGGCAGGGTGTATGCGAATGTATATGTAGTTATCCCCCAGATTGAGTGATTGCTTAATTGGAAAGTTAGCAAGCCTGTTGGTAAACTAATTATGAATGCGCGTGTAATATATAGAGCGTTCCATTAAAGCTGTTATCAGTAGCTTAATCAGTAATGCGGGTTGTCATGTACAACATTAGTGTCGGTGGTGATTTGCCCGGCTGTCAGCGTCCGCAGATGAGCCTGCTCTATCATACATACAATTACGGGGCGCTCTATTCAATTATCCCCCAGGATGGGGCACGTGGGGCGAAGGGGTGCGAGGCGTAAGGGCTGATTAGGGGCGGTTTCATTCCTAGGTTATAAATAAAATATTCCCATTGTTCTACGACGTGCTCATGTATTTATATACGTGCGTGTACCTGTTGAATGGGACGATGGGGGATTTAATTACATTCTGTTTTTTTTGTACCATCTGCCCTAACCTAAAAAAAATGGATTCAGCATTAATACACTTTTACCCTACTACAATTATTCTAAATTAAATCACCTATCTACTTAGAATTATTTTATTTCAACACATTTAACGTCATGAGCCAACAGCTTCCATTCAGTAGCCGTTCCAGTTAATCATTTCTTTTCTACTCCTACATCGACAATCTTTCTTTTTTAATTTATATGATACGTGTGAAAAGTTAATACAGTAATAAACTATTAGATTTTGAACAGATGGAGCGGAGTCTGTGAGAGATTTTCCGAGGTGGAAATGGGCATTAATCATGCTTGGGGCCGGCGAAAGTTGAAAGAAGACATTACGGTAACGAATGGGGTCAAGTCAAGCTGAAACAACATCCCGATGTGAACAACGTTCGGTATCGCGGCACACATCTAGAATTGGCTCGCAGTTAACAGAGGGTGTGGAGCATTGATAAATGGTGCCATAAATTACGGCCGACTCCTCCCTGGAGTTGAGTGGGCAAATATCTATCACAGTTATAATTTAAAAGATCGTTTATCAAGATATTTATTGCAATCATAAAGCGTCTACTGGTAAAATATGGTGACGGGGTGGTACTAAAACCGTAGCGCGCTGACACTTTCCAATGATAATAACACTACGTTGAAGCGACACGAGGATACGAAATATTGGGTGTGTATGATACGAGATGACTCATCATATCGATGTAATTCTATCAAGTCTAAGTTTGTAATTTAATAAAAAGCTTCATAAATAATATATTAAGAGATAAATTCAATATCTTGAGTTTCGTGTTTTTGTGCTTCTTATAACCTTAAATCTATAGTCTTATATAAGATTATCTATCATCTCGTTTCTGTAAATACTTAATATCTAAGCAGCAAATACATGCATGCAAACAGAACTAACTAGTTGTTCAATTAAAAATTTGTGCAAATTTTGAAGCATATACCTTCAAAGTTTGGATCGAAGAAGCGGATACTTGGCGAAACTCCATAATTCACTTTCATTAATCCAGCAGTTATTTACGTAAGATACTTTTTTTAAAATTTTGTTGTCTGTAAAATAGGATTTTGGCATATTTTAAAAATCGAATTCTGTTGGGGGGTCTTTACCCCCCGCCCGGCAAGAGTTTTGGAATATAGATCAAACTTAAAGAGATCGAAAATGACCCTTTAATCTACAAGAGACCCAAAGAACTGGAAACCGAATAGTAACAATTAAATAATATTTTTTTATTAAATTCCAATAACAAAATATATTTTGGGGCAGATATTTCAAAGGTAGCATCTATTATCTAGATGTTCCAAAACTTCTTAGAAGAATTTTGTTTTCTTGCCATTAACTGTACTTCCAAAAACTGCTCACTTTAATAAATAAATATTAATATTGTATTTATCAAAGCGTTATTAATTATTAAGTTTATTCCACTAATTTTGTAATACTTATTGCTTTCCTTCAAATAGTTACCAAGTCTTCGTATCTCTTATACGAAAAATAAATCTAAATAAACTAGAACAAAAAACCTAGAATAAAAATTTGAAACCATAATAAAATTTTATCCTTGGCCGCAACTCCTTTCAAATAGAAGGCTAGGTTTATACAAATTAAGTTTTTAGTTGCAAAGTACCTCCAGAAAAATCCGCTTGCAATTTAGTATAGAGAAATTCAAGATGGCAATGCTCTAACTGATAATATAATTTATCTACACTAGACTTCTTTCTTTTTTTGATTTTGAACAATATTTTTGCACTAGTATACTCTTTTCTAAAATAGGTAATTTGTACTATCTATTCTAAAATTACCCACTTATCGAAAGCATCTACCTTATAGAACAAGCCACATGTTCTACATTTCAAATATTATTGGTTTATATTTATATACACATGATCATATCACTAGCTGTCAAAAGTATATGAAAAAGAGAAATCTTATAAATGAATAATATTTACATTTATATATACTCTAATGTATATATTATATTTAACAATCATTTCTTAACAATGTAATAATAGTTGAAACTTTTCAATGTTTAGCTTTCTTGAAATTAGTTTTGTTTAAATTTGATATTTAATATCTGTTTAATTTCAATTATAATGTGCTAGCAAAAAAATACAACACATGTAATAATAAGCAATTATTTAAGAAGAATGGTATTCTTTTTACTCGTAGGATGTAATAAAAAAGTTTAGTGTGCAAAAGGTACAATTGATAATTTATTTTTTCTCTCGAATAAATTGAAATAGAAGTTGTAATGAATTTGTTTAAATAATAATAATTTCCTTTCGATCGAAAATTATGAAAATTAGCATTTATATATTGAATCATTTCCGATTGTTTTAGCACCAATTATTATTACTTCTAACATTTTTTTAACGATAATTTAGAAAATAATTCTTGGATTTATGCAAACAATAGTGAATATTACATTTAATGCACTGAACATGAGATTGATTCTTACAGCCACGATGTTTACATCTTGAAATCCTTCCTGCTAAACGACGGGAAATGATCGGTCACATAAAATCGGACATCATTAATTCATCGAATCTCTCGGAATTTTTGCAAGTTTATGTATGGAAGAATAAAAACAATCCCAATTTTTATACATTTATTTGCAAAATAATGAATTTAGATTATACTTATTGATGCCCTGTATGATCTAAAGTCAGGTTAAATGTAGGAATATATTTTCTGAGGTAAATGTCGTTGTATGTTTTAAAGCCAAGGAAAGTGCATATTATAAGTATGGATATGTAAAAAAGCATGCTCAAGATAAAGACGTAGTAGGAAGAAAGTCATGACAAGCAAATTCTAGAAATTATCATACTTCCATACCATTTTCTTTGGGACGTGCTTGTTATGGTCATCCAGTACAGTATCTACCGTCCAGCACATTAATATAAATAACAATGTTGAAAAATTTATAAATTCCTAGTTAGACACCTTGACAGAGGCGTGACCGATTTCGAAGATTGTTCGCTCACTGTATCTATTATTATTACTAGTAAATCAGAAATTAACAAAACTGGCCTACTCTGCGATGCCTTTTCTGTCAAAAATGCTTTATTCTCGAGTAACATTTTTTCACAACGGCTAACAAGGATAGCATCTTATAGACTAAAGTTACCACATTCAAAGGTCCATCTAAATTTGCTTTTATACACTTTCTGTTATCAGTGTCCTCGATTTAATTGTGCTTAGCCGCGTTGCTTAGTTTAATGGACCACTTACACTTCTCAGGTGGATATTTTCCTATTCGGAAAAAATTTTCAACATCCTTTATAGGATACGAACAAAGTATAGTGATAGGAAAGATTCCCATGGTGATTAAGAAACTTGTAGTTATGTAGACTCTCATTTAGTCCCAGACTTGACAACGGATCACTCTCTATCCCTGCAGAAGCGAAACTAGCCATTCCCCATTAATGTCGTAGCTAACACTTGCCGCCTTCTTAACTGGTGACTAGCTAGGAGTGTGCATCAATAATCATCTTCAAGTATTCAAGCCTGTCTACTCGGTATCCAGATGTGGACTAGTTTAATCTAATGCCTACGATGCAACGCCATTATTATGATCTGATTAGTCTATGCTTAGCGCCTCTGAAAACACTATCATAGGTGAAGTTCAACAGCAACGGCCCCAACTCGGAGCCCTTTGAAATATTAATATATAAATGAGTTTTCAGCTATATGCTTACTTTACTTACGCCTCGCGCCAAAGCCGAAGCTGAAGCTCTGCAGCACATATAACTGAGTTAATTCTCCGCTGTCGCTTGATTTTATAATTAATCCGGATTTAACCATAAAAAATGGCAGGAAAAAAGAGAAGGGTTGATTTCGAGGGCAAAATATTTCAAGAAAAATTAACAAATTTATATTTTTTGTTCAACATAACGAGAAACCTTTGTGCCTCATATGTAAGGAGACAATATCCATAATTAAAGATCATAAAATTAAAAGCCATTACGAAACCAAGGACAAATTAAAGTACGTTTCATATGTTGGTGCGTGCACCCAAAAATTTACAAACTGCGTGAAGATATTGGTGGATTGACAAAACTGTTCAGCAAGAGGAAAAACGATACCGAAGAAGCCGTTCGAACAAGTTTCTGGGTAGCACATATTTTGGTTAAGGAAGCGAAAACTTTTTCTGAAGGAGAATGTGTGAAAAGATGCATTCTAGTTGTATAGAAAAACTGTGCCCAGAAAAGAAAGCGCATTTGAAACAGTAAGCTGAAGATTTGGGGAAAGATCTTCTGCTGCAACTGAAAACAAAAGCAAAACAATTTAATAATATATAGGTTGTATGGTATTTTACGTATATTAGTGTTTAATATAAAAAGTTGCTGGTTGTTTACATTGTACAGATATATATCATAATATAAATTGAATATAATGATTTAATTATCAATGTTTGATATGAATGTAATGTTTACCAACCAAGACTTGTGTCTAGCCACTTATAATAATATTTTAATAAGACTAAATTGCTGGATAAACTTTTAACAAGGGCAACTTTTAACTAAATCACTACTTACCATATGTTGTGTTTAAAATGATTAGTAGCTATGGTAATAAATGGAAAGGTTTTATTGTAAATGTTTTCGATTGCGGTTGATGAATTGACAGACGTGAGTGATACTCCCCAATTATTAATGTTTATACGAGGAGTTTTCGGCATGTTTGAAATAACTGAAGAGCTAGCTAGGAACAACTACAAGTGAAAATTAGTTGTCCCGTCAAAATGTCGCGGATTCTAACAATTATCCACCAATGGCGTTCCATTGCATAATCCACCAGCAAGATCTCTTTGCAAAACAGCTGAATTTGGAATATGTTATGCCGGTTGTTGTAAAATCGGTGAACTTCATCAGGTCACGCGCTCTGAATCACAGAATTTTTAAAGAATTTTTGAAGGAAATCGAGTGTGAATATGATGACGTGTTGTACCACAGTGAAGTCCGCTGTTTGCGTCCTCAAACGCTTTTTTGCCTTGAGAGACGAGATTGAAGCTTTCATGACTGAGAATTCAAACCTAGTTCCTGAATTTAGCGACCCATTGTGGCTTTAGGAGTTAGCAATTTGATTTGATGCAATATTTGAATGATCTTAATATCAAGCTTCAAGGAAAAAATAAACTCATCTGTCATATATACGCGGACGTAAATGCATTTCAAGCCAAATTACAACTATTCATTCATACAATAAGCTGAACGGGAAATTTTGGTGCATTTTCCAACGTGTTCTGAACTGAAGTAGGAACAAATCAATGTTTGCTTCCCAAATAGAAGAATAATTGAACTGTTAAGGCTGGCCATTTCGATGAGATATTTGCGTTTTTTCATGAGCTGAAGAATGATATCGAAATTTTTGAAAATCCATTCTCAATCAATGTTTACACGGCACCAATTGAATTACAGCTAGAACTCATTGAGTTACAATGTCAAACATTAATGAAAGAAAATCTTTAAGAAAAGGATTTATCGACGTTTTATGAAGAATTACATACAGAGAATTAACCTAATATAAGTAAACTAAGAATGAAGACGATTACTGTATTTGCCAGCACATACGTATGCGAACAAACTTTCTCAGTGTTGAAGAGAGCCAAACCGTGTCTGCGTTCACGTATGACAGATGATCATCTTCACTCAGTACTAAGAATGAGCGGATCAAATTTTAACCCTAATATTCAATTATTGGTGTTCAAAAAACAACATTAGATTGCACATTAGTCATTAACAATGAATAGTAGGAAATATATTTAATGAAAGGTTAAATCTGTTAATATCTCTGTTTGGCTATCGTGAGCTCGCCATCGGCCAACAATAAATTATATAATAATTATGAATAACAAAAATAAACAATATATTTGATAATTTTATGTCATGTAGTAATATTTTCTTATAAAGATATTTTACCTATGCATGGATTTTGGCCCGCGCAATATATACCTGGAACAAATGTAGCCCGCTTATAAAAAAGATTGGGCGTCACTGATTTAAATTGTTCAATCAAAATATTCGCCTTTGCTTTCTATAACTTTAAGCCATCTTTCAGACAGCTGATAAATTCCATCTCGGAAAATGTTATCAGACAAATCGTGTTGCACCGATGGAAAAAGTGAAAATCGGATGAAGCAATGTCTGGTAAATAGGTCCTGCAAGATGTCCAGCCAAGCCTCATTATAATGTCTTTTATATTGGAAGCAATATATGGAGTCGAGGAGTGAAACGGGCAAGAGCGAATTCAAATGTAACGGCCAGCAAAGGTTGATGGACCAGTTGCAGGAGCGTTGAGATACCAACAGGAGCTTATCACAGCGTTGGAGCCTTGGACGATCAGGAGGCACAGCGAGTTATCGTACCAACTGACTTAAATCTTGTCGTCAAGACAAGGGTGCTTCAGCAAACAACAAAATCGGGAAAGCCAGTAAGGAGGAGTGCTCTTGGTGCAACGACTTGGTGGACGACGCAAGACACACGTTCTTCGAGTGTCCACGGTGGGAACGGGAACGGGAAAAGCTAAGCAGAGAACTTGACGGTCCCGTCGAACCAGGAAGCCTCGTTCTGCACATGCTCAAGAATGAAGAGACAAAAAGCAAAAAGCTTTTCTCTCTGAAGCAGTCGGGGACACTTGGGGAGCTTTGGCAGGCGGAGCTGGCAGAACAGCCGGGTGGACATCGTGAGCAAGGTGAAGAGTGTAACGATGCACTGGTGCCCCTGTCTAGTTGACCAGTCTATCGATTGATTAGCGATAATGATGGCGGCGCAGCAGAACATCATTAAACATCTGAGCAAATACAGGGTGGCCCAAAAGTCCGTTTAAATTTGAATCGGTAGCTGCGACGAGCAGCGTCGGTGAGGTGGGGCGGAGGGGTTACGAAGCGCAGAGCGGCCAATGGGAATTCTACCTCAACAACGATTCTTTTACTCTAGCGGAACAAAAATTTGCGCTCAATCGATTGAATTGATTTGAAAATGGGCACAGAAGTTCGAGGAGACAGGTCCAACAAAGAATCGCCGACCTAGAACATCAAGGGATCCCGAAAACGTCGAAAACTCTCTACTCGGAAGTGGTCTAACGCCTTAGGTGGGCCCAGAACATATTTGATTCGTATTCTTCACAAAGATTTACATTTACATCCGTACAAAATCAAAATGGTACATGAAGATCACGCTCACAGGCTCCATTTTGCAAACGAAATGTTAAAGAGGTTCACCAGCTTTACCAACATTTTTTTCTAAGACGAGGCACATTTCCATCTAAATGGGCATGTGAATAGGCAAAATTGCAGGTATTAAAGTTGCACTAATTCTAAATTGAAGCATCAAAAACATCTGCATTCACCCAAGGTTACTATATGGGCGGCTTTGTCAGCAAGAGGCATTATTGGTCCATACTTTTTTGAAGATCGCCGAAGAAATGCTGTTTCAGTGAATACAGAGCGGCATAGTACCATGCTACAGAACTTTTTTTCACCAGCGCTACAGGATTTTGATGGTTTTAATCAACGATCGTGGTTTCAGCAAGATGGGGCAACATGCCACACTTCCAACGACTCATTAAGTGCTGTTTGGGAAATTTTTGGACAAAAAGTGATATTTAAAAGATATGCCTTTAACTGGCCGCCTCGTAGCCCGCACTTATTGCCACTGGACTTCTTTCTTTGGGGATACCTCAAAAGTAAAGTTTTCAACAGCAACCCAGTGCCTCTAGAGGAATTAAAGGAAAATATTCGAGAGGAAATGCAAAACATTTCACGAAACACTTGTGAGGCCGGCATTGAAATTTTCCGCTTCAGGTTGCAGCAGTATCAAAGTAGTCAAGGATCACATATGGATGATGCAATTTAAAAAAATAAGATCCCTATTTGTGCACTTCATCATTTGAAATGTAAACGAACGTTTGTTCCACCCTGTATATAAAGCGGGGTCAATTAGTAGACCACAGTTATAATTTTGTAGGTTATGCACCCTTTAGTGATATTAGGTACATAAAAAAAATTGCGGCCTGACGTTGTTATGCAACAATTTCACAATTTCAATTCTTGACTCAGGAGGATTAAGTGGTGCTTATAGCAGTCCGCAGTAACTGTTTTACTCTTGCAACTACTTAGAATAAATAAATCACGCTTTTCATATCTCATCAATAGGGTAAAACTTTCTTTCTAAGGCGATTGGATTTTGCGACCGATTGTAATGATTCGCAGGGATGTACCCATGACCAGTTGCGTTTAGAATTGTCAAATTCTCCCATGGCCCGTAACGATTTTTCACAAGAAAGACTTTGGATGCTGTTTATTGAGCAGAGAGAACATGCTACTACTGGTTGATTTTTATTGGTTTCAGTGAGTTTATGTGGAAGCCATTTTCTTCTTTCTAGATCTTTCCTACGTCATGTAGGCGTTTGAAAATCAATTGCTGGATTACTAGAAGCTATTCTCCAAGCGTTTTCTACCTTTGTGCCGAATTTTTAGGAACCACCTTTTCTAACTAATCGCTATCGCACTTTCTGGAGCCTCCGGGGCGTTTTTTGTTTTGCTTAAACCAAAATGCCCACATATATTATAATATAACACTTTCGCCGAGAAAGAAAGCATTTTCTTCTTGTTGAAATTCGCAGTGCCGAAAATGCACATTATCTGTTGCAATTTTGAACTGCACTGAACTGAGTTAATTTTAATTATTATATGTTAACATACAGGATCCGGCAGGGAAGTAAGTTTTTGGAACGCGTATAAGTAAGAGGAGAGCCTAACGTTTTACGAATGGTTTATATGTGACAACTCGACCTTGTCATTTTGTTTGGTTTAGTCATTATGGAACCATGGATGCTAGAACTCTATGAAAGACCACTTCATAGCAAAAAATTACACACCACACAGTAAGCTCTCCAGTTGTGAGATTCGGAGTTATCGGCTCCTACTTTTCCTACGTCACCATGCTGAGTGATTTTTTCCTTCCAGAGTTATCAAGATATGATATTGATATTAGAAGTCATTTTCAGCAAGATGAGGAAACTTGTCACACCTCAAAGGAGTCTATTGCATTTTTGAGAGAACATTTTCCAGGACGACTCAAGGGGACATCGAGTTCCCCCACGATCGCCTGATCTTCCACCCTGCGATTTTTTTCTGTGGGGGTACCTAAAAGCCCACGTATTTATTCAAAAATTGACCCTTGATCAGCTGTCCAATGCTATGCCCGAGAAATTCAAGCGATTTCGGCCAACATGTTGGAAGGATGCATGAACCACTTCTTAACGCGACTTGAGGAGTACATGGAAAAGAACGGACATTACTTATATTAATGTTTTTTAACCTTTTGATATAATTAAACATATAATACGAAATGACAAACCAATACCTACCTATTAAACAAATAAAAATGTTATTTATTTAAAAATTATCCGAGCTTTCAAAAACGTCACTCTTCTTTGCCAGACCCTGCATAAAAGAACGTAAAAATCAATTGGTTTTCAAATTATTTCTTGACTGTTTAAAATAATTCAGATTAATCATTTGTACAAGTGTAAAATTACTACAACAAATCTAAGCTCGCTTGACTTGATAATTTTTGACAGTAAATAGCATCTAGCTTCCATATAAGTATTCCACAAAGGCTCGATAATGCGCTCTTGTCGCTAATAGAGTCATGAATGAGCACCAGATGATAGAGTTATAAGCATTTCTTAGATTGAGCGGGATCGACAAGCAAGGCTTTTTCAAAAACAAAATAGATAACGAATTAAACTTTCCCTTGGTAGTACATTTTGATATTTTAAAGTTAAACATATCTCTTTGGTATATCATCTTTGATAATACTTGCTATTATATGTTCAACAATTTCATTATTATTCAAGAGTTAACTATTTTATAATAATAATCTAAAGCTATTTAAATTAAAGTAACATATGTTATAAAAGAGTTAATAATAAAAAAGATAGTATTATTTTTCAAACATCATTTTTTTTTCTCAAATTCGCATAAGATACTCTGCCCTTACGAAAACCGAAGTGTTTTCTCGAGTGTTGTTTTTGAAATTTTTACTTGGGGATGTTTTCTACACGTTTCCTAGAACGATGCCACTAATTTTGAGCAGAAACTGTCTCTTACGCATGGATACGATCCTATAGGTCATCTCCATTGATCAACTTTAATTTCTTAGAACACAGATGAGTTTCATGCTGTCCTTTTGCTCTGTCTGATAGTAGTAAGTGACTCTACTGGTAGGTCAAGCTCAGCAGTCCCAGGGTTCTGAATCTGGGAGGCATCTTCTATTCACATTCGCCCTTCTTTTGGCTTTAGCCATATCAAATGCTTACTAATACGAAATGCTATGCTTTGCATTTTGAAAAGTATATTAAGAAAATTCGGAAGAATCTATACTTTACAAAATATTACTTCAACTCGAAGTTTGCCAATAGAGGCCAGAAACTTTTTTTTTACTTCAAGTTCCTTTACATTTAGCAAAAAGATTAGAGTTTACATACAACTAGAAACATCCAGTATTACTTTTCATCTATATTACAAGTAGAAATTGTTGTGACTCTTTTGTGATATGACTTCATTGTTTATTTTTTCAGAATAAGAAAACGAACGGTGAAAGGACGCGTTGTTTTAATGAATGCGCCGGATAGTACGACACACATCCAGGAACGGCAATGAGCGTAAAGAAGCCAAGATAAGAACCGGAATATGTATGTTATTGGCTTTTTCATACACATTAATTTGCATTTGCAAAGCATGAGTTACGAAACGGCCGGCCTCAGAGCAGCCACTTATCTGACATTTACACTCAACTACTTGAACCTAATTATTATTTATTGTCGCTTTTCCGCGGCCGTATATCACCTTTATTACTTCATCAGACGCAGTCGGGGCGTCGGATCGCAATTACTTTTCTTCGTTTCGGGGCGCTTAGCCCGAGTGCACCACTCAATATATAAGAATAATGCGCACACCGCGCACCGTGGGCTTAATTAATTTATGTTGTTCGCCGCGAGATTTATCGCCGTAATCTTATTACATGAAAAAGTCTCAGCGGGGAACTTTTGTTGTCTTAACGTGGGGGATTTATCATAATAATGCGACCCGTGTATCCCATAGGTTCCCTCCTAAGACGCGGCCATCATATTATAAATGCCCGGCAATATATATTACCTTTTAAGCGTGATTTATTGCCCAGGCCCCACCGAACAACATACGTACCTACATCGGGCCGTGACTCCTTCATGTCGTTATCCTCCCGTATAATAACTTAACTTTCTGTGTCGTAATTTAATTTATCTCCGGTCGGATTAATGCTTAATTAATTGGCCCAGCCTCGTTTTTTGGCAACTGGCAATTAATCACACCTAGAGAACGGACAGCACGGTTATTAGCCGTGAAGGAGAGCGTTAATTATAATGTATCTCTTTCCATTCTGCCGCGATAGAGACAGGGGTGATGGCAGATCTAGACGGTAACATAAGATACTTTATACCGGCAGTTTTTGCTCACATAAAGATGGAGATTACTTCAAAGTAACATGTTTCGATCTTAAGTTTTGATAAAATTATGGCAAGGCATGCACCAGAAATGTTCGTTGTAATACTTTCTAGTGGAATATATTCCGGAAACTTGATAATATCGCAGCTTTTACAGATAAACATTCTCTTACATTATGATTTTCGTAATTATTATTTAAAAAATATTTTATGATTTATGAGCACGCACTGTTCAGATGATCCACTGCTAGCCTAAGATGAATAGAATATGTCATTAAACTTATCACTATAGTTTTATTAAAAATGGATTTACATAACTGTTATAGTGGTCAACAAGATAAATATATATTTGGATATGATTGTACAACATAGAGTTTCCATGGTAACGCATACGCTTGGCACAGGATCACAAGCAATAGATGAAGAAGTGCAGCTCCTTTACATTCAATTGAAATTCCAGTATTACTAACATATATTTAAGTGACTAAATAGCAATATTCTAGATTTCCGAACAAGGTTGGTAGCATTTAATTTTGAAGTATGTATGTATCGCGAATACTAGAGGGGCTGCAAACTCATTTTCTTCCAAATTAATAATTGGTTAAATAGCTTGCATAATAATTAATAATAATATGAATTCATAAAAAGGGTTTTGTAAATTATCTGATCAGTCATTTGATTATACGCACGCTAGTTGTCGTGTTTGAAAGCTGTATTTGAAGAGAACAGTGATCTATTCGGTTTTGTTTCTAATTCACCCTCTATCCATGTAATTCATTACATTATATTCAACATTCATATTGTTTTATGGGTATTTCAACGACTTTACAAAGACATGTCATTAACCAAAAAATGAATGAGAGATTAAAACGTCAGTATATGGAACGAATAGATTGATAAATATGTAGTAAAAGATTATTTGTTATTAACCGCTCGTATATATAATTTTCTTCGTTTCTTTATTGTCTTTTCTTCTCCTGCTTACAAAATTACAAGAAATGTTATCCTACATTTAATAATAAATAAAGACATTTCGTCCCAATACACAAAAAACGAGTTTATCAACAGATGAAAAAAAAAGGTTGAAAAAACAACACTTTTAATGAAAACTTTCAAAAGTTTTGCTGAACCAAAAAATAATATCACTTATGCTAGTTATGAATTAGCATAATCCATTGAAAAATATGGACAATTTGGTACACGCATACAATTTTTATATCAATAAATTTATGTTATTATGATTGCTAATAATGATTTATCTCAGTTTATATATTTTTCTTTATAAATATTTGTTTATTTATTTAACAAATGCACTTTAAAATTATAATATTTTTAAATTTTCCGACCTCCCCACGAAGTTGACCGAAGATCGCGGCATTGTTTATGATACGATTTGATAAATCCTTGTGTTATTTTAAAATAATGGAAGATATCGAGTTTTTTAAAGCATACAGTGATAATTTGCCGAATATCGACGCATATATGTTAATAGAATTTATCAATCATAATGATTGTTATAATGCCACAGAAATTCGTGTATTAAAAGCAGATTTGTAAGTATAACACCTATTTAACATTTACATAATATATTTTAATTGATATTAATTATGATAAACGAAGAGAATATATACAATTATATTGTCCCCAAAACTTATTTACCCATTCCTAATAGTTAACCTAAAAATTTAAAAACAACAAACAATTAAAACTGTCCCTTCTGCGACAATATAACATTGTAGGTGTGACTAATTTAATAAACTTATAATTATTTTAGATCAATGAGGGACTCCTACATCAATACTGCAATTGGTTATGTGCAAATTAAAAGAACAGGAAATACATGTACCATTCTTGGACAAATTTGCCGCGAACATAGAATTAGGGTATCTAATTATAAAGTTAAGTTAGTGGTATGTGAAAAAGAGGAAAAAATTCTGGAAGTGAAATGTTTCGATTGTTCGGCTTCCGAATGAGGATGTGAACACGCACTTGCATTTTTAATGTGGGCACATCGTAAAAGTTCCCAGCCAGCACCAACTGAAATTGAATGCTACTGGAAAAAACCAATATTAATAGGTGCTTTTAATAAATTCGATACTTGTTTTGCTACATTCTTGATGGAACCAAATTTTCATATTGGGAGAAGTACTACACTTGTTATGTTCCATTTGTTTATTATCAGGTAACTGACACGCGTTTCGGTCCTTACGGATCATTCTCAAAGTTAAAACTGTTTTAACTTTGAGAATGATCCGTAAGGACCGAAACACGTGTCAGTTACCTGATAATAAACAAATGGAACATAACAAGTGTATTACTTCTCCCAATATTAACAGGTGCTGCAAATGAAACTGTTACGACAGAAAATTTTGGTATTGTACCTAAATCGTATATAACCGACCAGCAGATGAAACATTTTTTTGAAGAAACGATTAAAAGTGGGAGAGAATTAAAATGCTCGGAACAAATTTTAAATTATTTTGATGACACAGAAACTGGAGATGAACCTAATAATTTAAGTATGCATTTATTATTGCATCGTTTCATAAATACTCATGGGGAACATAGTTGCAAGAAATTTTTAAAATTTTGCGAGACTGCAATTAATGAGCAATCCTGTAAAAATTCTGCAAATGCAACAATTGAACAAAGTTCAAATAAACTGTGGTTTGAACTTCGTTATGGAAGGATTACAGCTTCAAAAATATATTCCGCAGCATTCTGTAAAACTAGTGATGGTGTTTTAGTGAAAAGTGTAATTGGTGTTTCCAAAATGTTTCAGACAAAGGCAATGAAGCGAGGATTATATTTGGAAGATAATGTTCGAAAACAAGTGGGAAAACAATTAAATATTAAAATAAAAAAGTGCGGATTAATATTATATAACCAGCATCCAGAATTTGGTGCTTCACCTGATGGTATATCAAATAATACAGTGTTTGAAATTAAATGTCCATCTGTAATGGTTGTTCGGTGTTGGGGTAGTAGAACTCCGGAATGTTGGTTTAGCAAGTCAGCTTTATTTACACACACAAATATACAATTAACATATATACAAGTATCGTGGAATGTGCCAGGCGGTTTGAAATCGTTTGACAAGACTGTATTCAGTGCTTGTAAGTGAGCGTTGGTTTAGACTGTATTCAGTGCTAACGAAGAGGAGGTCGAGACTGTATTCAGTGCAAGACTCTAATGTTTATGCCTGTTGCTAGGGGTTATATAGGGTGCCGACTCCATCTTCGGGGTGGTTCGGTCACGGGCGGCTTGAATTGCGGGAGAGGGTAGGTGCGTGCGTATGACCGGGCGGTGAACGTGGCGCAAGCGAGAAGGTATTCGAGCGCGCGTTGGCTTCTCTCTCTCTCTACCGGGGTGGCTTCGCGGCGGCCGTCTTAGGACGTTACATCCTCCCCCTATGATTCAGGCGTGCAGGATGAAGGGCTGGATCATAACTGGTTCTTCCTTGGTCGTCCTCGTTTCCTCCTAGGGCGGACTGGTTCTGGAAGGGCAGCTTCTAGGTCGTCAGTTCGGTCTCCTTGGTATGGCGTGAGGGTAGAGACATGGAATATGCCTAAGGATAGATCTGGTTGATCTGGAGATGCTATCTCGAAGCTGGTTGGTGAGATGACCCGGATGATCCTATAGGGTCCATCTCGACGTGGGGCGAGTTTTGACGAATATTGTTTCCGGGCGCTACTGAGTGCATGGGTAGCTACCCAGACTAGGTCATCTAGCTGGTACTGAGGGCAGGGTCGGCGATGCTGGTCGTCGATGAACTGGGGTGAGTAATTAGCCTCGAGAGCGGTTTCGAATTCCCCATTGATCGGCGATACTACCGTCGGTATTCGGTAATATTCTTCGGATACTTCTGTTTCCATCGGAGGGTCGGTTTCCATCGGAATCGGTGACAGCATCCGTGGTACGGTGAAGTAGTCTAACTTTTCATTCTCCTTGAACGTGGTGAGGGCGCGAAATTCCTTTTTCTTGCCAGCCGGAGGTGAGTAGTTAAATTGTTTTCCAGGTTCTTCTACGAAACACCAGGTTCTCTGCGGGATGTTGAGTATAATCCGGGCGTTCTCCATAAAATCAACGCCTAGCAGGGTGTTGTTATCTTTCTCCCCAGGTAACACAAAAAATGTGGTCGGTATTTGCTTGTGCTTCACCTGCACAATCGTGGTGGTTTCCAATACCGATTCGGTGCAGATTTTCCCATCCGCAAGGGTTACCTGGAGATTTGTACGCCGGAATTGGTGTCCTGATTCTCTCAGTTTCCGGAATAGGGACGTGGAGGCGATATTGGCTTCGGCCCCGGAGTCCAAACATGCGGTACCGTTGTTGTTGGCTATTACGACGTCGAGTACCGGGCACTGTTTTTCTGTTACACTCACGGAACGGAACGTAGCTGTGTTATTTGTCGTTGGTTGAGGACTGCAGGTCGGGCATTTGCTTCTTACGACGCCAGGCTTTCCACACCCATAACACGCGAATTTCGGAGTGCTTTCCTTCGTGTTCTTCTCCTCGTGCTGTTTCTCGTTTTTCGCGAGTCTTTTGCGCTTTCTGCAGTTGGTCAGAGTATGTCCATAGTTTCTGCAGAACGTGCACTGAGGTTTTGCTTGATTGCTGTTACCGGGCTTCTCCACTCGGGTTTCGTTGAGGGTACTCTCTATCTCGCGCATCGTCCGCACGAGATGTCTAAACTCGGTTATGCTGCTCCGTGGAATTTTGTTTCGTATATCACGATGGATTAGACTGAATACTAGGTCTAGTTGGATTTCTTCGGGGAGGTTGTGGTTTCTAATTTCCGAAAGCAATAACCTCTTGCTTGCAATAAACACATCCGAACCCTCCGGTTTTTCTTGCTCCTGGGCGAAGATTTCTCGGAAAATTACGTGGTTCGGTCGTTGCGGTGCGAAGTGTTCCTTCAGATTGGTCAGTGCATCGGTCCATGTGGTGATATTGTTCTTTAGCGCCGTTCCACCATACTGCGGCATCGTCTTCGAGGAGTAGGGCGATCCCTGTGAGAGCATCTTCGTCGCTGATGTTCTCAATTTTCTTGTAAATCGTTACGGTATTTACAAAACTCTCGACCTTGGCTTTCTCGCGATCCCCGCGATATCTCGTTGTACAGTTTGCGATATTTCCGCTTCTTTGTGTACCTCTATCGTCTTGTCGCTGGATTAATTGATTGAACTGTTCTTCTGACAGAACTATTTGTTGTGCCATTATTGCTGCTGAAATGCTTCTTGTGATTTGGGCCGAACGTTGGGCTGCCAGATTGTAATGGTTGTTCGGTGTTGGGGTAGTAGAACTCCGGAATGTTGGTTTAGCAAGTCAGCTTTATTTACACACACAAATATACAATTAACATATATACAAGTATCGTGGAATGTGCCAGGCGGTTTGAAATCGTTTGACAAGACTGTATTCAGTGCTTGTAAGTGAGCGTTGGTTTAGACTGTATTCAGTGCTAACGAAGAGGAGGTCGAGACTGTATTCAGTGCAAGACTCTAATGTTTATGCCTGTTGCTAGGGGTTATATAGGGTGCCGACTCCATCTTCGGGGTGGTTCGGTCACGGGCGGCTTGAATTGCGGGAGAGGGTAGGTGCGTGCGTATGACCGGGCGGTGAACGTGGCGCAAGCGAGAAGGTATTCGAGCGCGCGTTGGCTTCTCTCTCTCTCTACCGGGGTGGCTTCGCGGCGGCCGTCTTAGGACGTTACATCCTCCCCCTATGATTCAGGCGTGCAGGATGAAGGGCTGGATCATAACTGGTTCTTCCTTGGTCGTCCTCGTTTCCTCCTAGGGCGGACTGGTTCTGGAAGGGCAGCTTCTAGGTCGTCAGTTCGGTCTCCTTGGTATGGCGTGAGGGTAGAGACATGGAATATGCCTAAGGATAGATCTGGTTGATCTGGAGATGCTATCTCGAAGCTGGTTGGTGAGATGACCCGGATGATCCTATAGGGTCCATCTCGACGTGGGGCGAGTTTTGACGAATATTGTTTCCGGGCGCTACTGAGTGCATGGGTAGCTACCCAGACTAGGTCATCTAGCTGGTACTGAGGGCAGGGTCGGCGATGCTGGTCGTCGATGAACTGGGGTGAGTAATTAGCCTCGAGAGCGGTTTCGAATTCCCCATTGATCGGCGATACTACCGTCGGTATTCGGTAATATTCTTCGGATACTTCTGTTTCCATCGGAGGGTCGGTTTCCATCGGAATCGGTGACAGCATCCGTGGTACGGTGAAGTAGTCTAACTTTTCATTCTCCTTGAACGTGGTGAGGGCGCGAAATTCCTTTTTCTTGCCAGCCGGAGGTGAGTAGTTAAATTGTTTTCCAGGTTCTTCTACGAAACACCAGGTTCTCTGCGGGATGTTGAGTATAATCCTGGCGTTCTCCATAAAATCAACGCCTAGCAGGGTGTTGTTATCTTTCTCCCCAGGTAACACAAAAAATGTGGTCGGTATTTGCTTGTGCTTCACCTGCACAATCGTGGTGGTTTCCAATACCGATTCGGTGCAGATTTTCCCATCCGCAAGGGTTACCTGGAGATTTGTACGCCGGAATTGGTGTCCTGATTCTCTCAGTTTCCGGAATAGGGACGTGGAGGCGATATTGGCTTCGGCCCCGGAGTCCAAACATGCGGTACCGTTGTTGTTGGCTATTACGACGTCGAGTACCGGGCACTGTTTTTCTGTTACACTCACGGAACGGAACGTAGCTGTGTTATTTGTCGTTGGTTGAGGACTGCAGGTCGGGCATTTGCTTCTTACGACGCCAGGCTTTCCACACCCATAACACGCGAATTTCGGAGTGCTTTCCTTCGTGTTCTTCTCCTCGTGCTGTTTCTCGTTTTTCGCGAGTCTTTTGCGCTTTCTGCAGTTGGTCAGAGTATGTCCATAGTTTCTGCAGAACGTGCACTGAGGTTTTGCTTGATTGCTGTTACCGGGCTTCTCCACTCGGGTTTCGTTGAGGGTACTCTCTATCTCGCGCATCGTCCGCACGAGATGTCTAAACTCGGTTATGCTGCTCCGTGGAATTTTGTTTCGTATATCACGATGGATTAGACTGAATACTAGGTCTAGTTGGATTTCTTCGGGGAGGTTGTGGTTTCTAATTTCCGAAAGCAATAACCTCTTGCTTGCAATAAACACATCCGAACCCTCCGGTTTTTCTTGCTCCTGGGCGAAGATTTCTCGGAAAATTACGTGGTTCGGTCGTTGCGGTGCGAAGTGTTCCTTCAGATTGGTCAGTGCATCGGTCCATGTGGTGATATTGTTCTTTAGCGCCGTTCCACCATACTGCGGCATCGTCTTCGAGGAGTAGGGCGATCCCTGTGAGAGCATCTTCGTCGCTGATGTTCTCAATTTTCTTGTAAATCGTTACGGCATTTACAAAACTCTCGACCTTGGCTTTCTCGCGATCCCCGCGATATCTCGTTGTACAGTTTGCGATATTTCCGCTTCTTTGTGTACCTCTATCGTCTTGTCGCTGGATTAATTGATTGAACTGTTCTTCTGACAGAACTATTTGTTGTGCCATTATTGCTGCTGAAATGCTTCTTGTGATTTGGGCCGAACGTTGGGCTGCCAGATTGTAATGGTTGTTCGGTGTTGGGGTAGTAGAACTCCGGAATGTTGGTTTAGCAAGTCAGCTTTATTTACACACACAAATATACAATTAACATATATACAAGTATCGTGGAATGTGCCAGGCGGTTTGAAAGCGTTTGACAAGACTGTATTCAGTGCTTGTAAGTGAGCGTTGGTTTAGACTGTATTCAGTGCTAACGAAGAGGAGGTCGAGACTGTATTCAGTGCAAGACTCTAATGTTTATGCCTGTTGCTGGGGGTTATATAGGGTGCCGACTCCATCTTCGGGGTGGTTCGGTCACGGGCGGCTTGAATTGCGGGAGAGGGTAGGTGCGTGCGTATGACCGGGCGGTGAACGTGGCGCAAGCGAGAAGGTATTCGAGCGCGCGTTGGCTTCTCTCTCTCTCTACCGGGGTGGCTTCGCAGCGGCCGTCTTAGGACGTTACACATCGTCTTTAAAAACTGTAACTGATTATTTGTTAAAAAACGGTCACATATCTCCAAAATGCAAAGCACAAGTACATTTACAAATGTTAATGTTAAATTTCAAAATTGGTTATTTATGCGTTGCAGATCCTTCATTCGAAACCAACAACAAAATAACAATAATTAAAATTAATTACGATGAAAGTTATTAAGTTATTAAACAATAAACATATTTATAATTCTATTATTTTTTATTGTAAATTTACTAAACCACATGCAATAATCACCATGTAGTCTAGATATTTTATAAGTTTATTATTTACACAAGCATGAGGTTTTAATATTTTGTATTGCCGTACTCTTCTGATAACCCTTTCTACATGAATAGGTAATGATGCAATTCTCTTGGTTTCCAACACCTCTGCTTTAGAACTCTTTACACCTGCTTTTACAGATGGTGGTCTAATTAAAATGCAATTTTTCTGATGTAATATTGCATCGATTTGTTTAAAACCACGATCTGCCATCACTGAACAATTTGGTTTTAATGTTTTTAAGTAATCCGATCTTTTAACGGCTGTAACATCAGTTGTACGCCCTCCAAAACCTTTTGAAATAAAGTTAATTAAACCACTTGGTGTAATCGATATTAAGCATTTCAAAGTATTTGCCTTTTTGTATTCTGACCAAGTAGCTGATTGCTTTATGGGATCATTAGGCTTTTCAATTTGTATTTCAAAACAGTCAATAATACTTTGAACATTATAATAATTTGCACGAAATGCTAATGGCAGAAGATGTTTAATTTTTTGTCTTTCTGGCCAAAAAATATATGCATTCAAACAAAAACTAATTCGGGGGACTGTGTTCCGAAAGGATTTTGCAGCTTGACTGTGAGAAATTCCGAAATCGTCAGCTATTTCATCTAAAGGGAGGTTACTTCTAATTTTTCTTAAAGTTATGTAAATGTCTTGTAGCTGCCGTTTTGTAGTTTTTACTACTAATAAAATTATAAAATAACAGTCAGTTGGTATTCCTAAATAAATTCTACAGTTTTTTTTATATAAATACAAACTACGTTCAATACAAATCTAACTAATTCTATTTTTAATCAAGTCACGACTGGGGCTCGACGATGAACCACTGCACTGACAATATTCAGAAACACTTGTAATGCTAGAAGAGGATCCACTTTTTAATAAAAGAGACATGCTTGTACTTGTAAATTTCTTTATCGGTTTTATTTTAATAGGTGAGGTACACTTGTTACCTTCTTTAAATCACCGACATTGTCTGTTTGAATATATCGATTTTTAAAGTTTATTGGTCTAGTTTGCATACCAATGGTAGAACACATTACATCTGTTTGACAACTTTTCTCACATACCGACGCACTAATATCAGATGTTCCTTGGATATCATTATGCGGTGAAGAAACTTTAATTGCTCTTGAATGGAATCCTGTAATTCTGCATTGTTTAATAATTGTCCAACCATTTTCGTTCGAGCCCTCTTGCTTGAGCCTTTTCTTTGTGGTAGTGGCAAAGATCGTTTTCTGTCAACCTGGCATTGGAAGATATGTGGAACAATATTTTCCTTCATTTTTATATATCCACCAACCAACTTCTATTATATGTAGTTATCCATGTCTTCTTCTAACTGTACATATTGAATTAATGTTTATTATGCACGGTTTCAAAAAGCAGAGCTAAATTTATCATCAAATAAAATTAACTGTAATAGCAAATTAATTAATTTGATTCTAAATTTAGCACCACTCAGTCAGTTCGTAACCGATTTAATACCTACATTAAAATGATCCTCATAAACGAAACCATTTGATTTGTTTGAGATATCTTTATCATTTCGCCTCATTGCTTTTAACCACATTCTTCTTAAAGCTGATTATTATTAGCTGCATTTGGTAACGATATAAATATTTTGTTCGGTGTTTGAAAGGTAGTGTTTACACAGCGTAACACTAAACAATATTTATAGTAAGTCGAAGTGCTGGGACCTATGTCTTCCTTTGTATATAAATTAGGATCAATAATAAATGTAGAGTCACTAAATACACTTATTATTATTTTATTCTCAACTGTAGCTCCAACGATTCTTTTAATGCTCAATGAACTGATATGAAAGTTAGTAACAGATCACAACGTGAACAAATGCGTCACGAACCCGCCATCTGCATTCTGGCGATTTCGCGCCAACTTTAAATTTTATAATTTTTTTTAACACTTTAGGATATTTTTTCTGTTTTGTTTTATTTAACTTATTATGAAACATATAAAGTTAATTTTAAATTAATTAAAAAAAAACACGCCAGTTCCCAATTACTTTCTAAAGGAATTTTGGAAAATTGCATTTATTAGTTTGGCGATTCTTTTTTCGCAGGTAAGATAAGTCAAATATCTAATTATCAAATGAATAAAAGAATCACCGTCTTGTCGTAATACAGTAAAGCATTTGAGACTTGGACAAAAAGAGTTCTTCTCAAGTAATATGTGATATACAAAATCAATATGAGTTTTTAATTTGTTTGGATGAATGTGTCAGTACTTTCATCAAACGAGGGTTGCTTTTTATGTATTGAGAATAGAAAGAATAAACAAATTAATTTTTCAAACATATTTTTATTGCTTTTCGCTTTTAAGATTGTTTTGAAGTTTCGAAGGCCTCAACCACATCTTCGGGCGATGCAAATAGTTGTTCATGCATTTTGACTTTAATTACTGGAAACAAGAAATGGTCGGGGTTGTAAGGCAGATGACCCATCAATTCGATATTTTGTGTGTCCAAAGATCCATTTGTTGCATACGATGTGTGTAAGCACGCATTGTCGTGGTGCAAAATAGGTTGATCTCTTTCAATTTACCAAAAACTTTAGGCAAACAAATGGTCGTATACCTCGCTTAATTAACGGTCTTTTGATATTCGAGAGCCGTAGTTGCCACAATCGGTTTTCGTGAAAACGGCACCATTTGCTTCTTAATGCTTCGATAACCATCAACTGTTGTTGAATTTGTTTCACATTAAAATACCCAAACTGCTGACTCGTCACTCATGACGATGCTGTATATGACTTTGAATGCACCACAGTTGAATTTTGAAACCATTTTACGGCATCAATCGACAAGAGCAGTTTTTTGAACATATGTCAACAAAAGTGAAATGCAACGCGCACACAACTTCCTAACACCCAAATGATTGTGCAAAATATTATGTATGCTGGTCATGCTAATGCTTAAACATCTCTCGATTTCGTGATATATCACATGACGATTTTCTTCAATTAGTTTTTGCACAGCATCGATATTTTCCGGAACCACTACCGCTTTTGGACAATCTTCTTTAACATTGTAAGTGAGCGACTACGTCCACGTTTGAGCTCAGTGTACCAGAGGTATACATATATATATGGCTGTGGATGACGCTTCATGGCAAAAAGTTGAATTCAGTTGATTAATGTACTGTTCCTCGTCGAAAGTAATCATAACTCATAGCTCGAAAATTTTCGCACGTTATTTCCATCTTTTGGTCGAGATGAAATTTTCATATTGTAAACAACACAAATAGTGCTCGCACGTCAAAACTTTCTTAGTACGAACAACGTCAAAAATGTCCAACTTTACGAGTGAAATGTCAAAATTCACCTGGCAATATCAGTGTTGCCAGTTCTCAATACATAAATAGCAACCCTCATAGAACCGATCAAGCACAAATTATTCTCATTGCTAGATACAAATTGTAATATTATGTGGGAATAATCAGTGACAAATACAATTAAAGAAGCAGACATTATGAAAAAATTAAAGAAGATGATTAATTGAAAATTGTTTTTGTATTTACAGATGAAAGTTTAAACATGATGTTGTTACAAAACTTAATAAATCAATTCATTGGGGAAATTTAAACTATTGTTCTGCTCAATGTTTTTATTTCAGTTTCCTGACACGTGTTTCGATTTTACAATCATTATCAAAGGTATATTTAAAACTAAACTAAAATTGCGATTGTGTACACTTTTATACGGTTCTTATTATGGTGGGAGGTCTACACTAATGACATTTTGGCTTGTATTAATTCCTGTTGATTATTCAGAAGATTATCGCATTTGATGATTGCACGTTTAATCTCAATTCCCTCTAGGAGGTTAAGCCTAAATTCTCTTCGTTCAACTTGTATCGGATTAATCTCTCCTAGATGGTGTCTAAGTTCAGATAATCCTGTTGTTATTTTGCCATTTTAAGGAAACAAAGGCCATCAAACAACAACAAATCGTAGAAGAACATTAATAGTTAGTCTTCCCAAGAGTACAAAATTTGACTACGTTTCCCTTCAGCCAATAGGAGACACAACTATTGGAAAAAGGTTTAAAATATTCACCCACACCATCATCGCTTTATCATCAATTCCAGGAGCTGTCGATAGTAACACAAATTGTATTAAACAGAGCAGAAGTTAACATGACATACATTACAAAATACCGACAATGAGCATCATATGGATGGACATAAGAATAGGCAGACGCACTAATGTAGCAATAAAACTAGAAGAGCGATTCATTAAAAAGATCAAGAAAAAACGTGAAGATAATTAATAATCAGCAAAGCCGACAAAGGTAACACGATCACTATCATCAAAATATTAGAGAACATAGATAAGATGCAAAGTTTAATAGAACAGAACCAGTTTAAATTACTAAGGACAGACTCCACGGATAAATACCATAAAGAATTAGTAAACATAATTAAATTGTCAGAAAATATCCCTGAAGAACAGAAATATTGCCTGAAAGAAATGAATCCAAAAGCACAAGATATATACCGATATAGATGTGTGCATATCTCAGTGAGCAATTACCCTAACTCATGTCTTCTAGGTCAGAATATTCAGTTAAAAACACAACAGAATTTGTTACAAGAACACGACAGATCATCATTAACAAAGAAGTCATGTTAGTGTCTTTTGGCGTAAAAAGTATTTTTACATCGATATCGATATAAGAACTAAGGGGTATAATAAAGGAGTCTTTAATAAAACATTCCCCACAAGAAATAGGAATCTGACTGACCCAAAATTATTACCGCTTCAATGATAAATTTTATAGACAAGAGGATGGACTGCCCATGGGATCACCAGCATCACCACTGTTTACGGAAATATACATGAAAACATTTGAAGAGGAATTCCTTAAGAGCCAAAATTAAAAGTACAAATAACATATTATTTTGGCACACATATGTGGACGATGTGTTTTGTGTATGGGTGGTAAACTACCAGAATTAAGTATATTTTTAGACGAATTAAATAACAAAATATAAAAATTCAGTTTTCTATAGAGAGATAAGAGGATGAACACATTTATTTCCTAGACTGAACAGTAAGGATAAAACACAACAAAATATGTCATTCGATATACAGAAAGCCAACTACAACGGACTTACGCAAAATGAATCGCTGATTAAAGGATTTAAAGTGCATCCTGAAAGTCGATTAACAGACAAAATACCAAAGGAACGCAAAGCATATAAGTCTGCATTTGGTTTATTTCAACCTGCTTATATACAGGAAAATTTTCTTGTGCCTAAACAAATCAAAAACCTAAACTTTAATGGGCCAAAAAAAACATCAAACAACAAAAGCAACAAAAGTTTATACACGTTGAGTAGTGTGTCCAGGTAATTGCAAAAATATTATTCCATGACCTGGAGCAAAGCAACATGAAAGTTTCCGCAGTATGACCATCTAGTAATAAAAGTGTTCTCTTGTGATTGTTGCAATTGACGTGATGTTTAAAATATTTTAAGCTGAAAACGAACAACTTTGAATTTATGTATCGGGTATATGAATTTTGACAATGCTTGCTTATGATGACCCAACTTCTAAATTTTTTATTACATGGATATATACCCCAGCAGTACTGCTGGCGCAGACCATAGTTGTATAAACTCCGCGCTCACAACTCGTAATAGAGAATCCCAACCTTAAATATGCTATCAGCAATAAATTTATTTTTTTATCCACAACTTTCTCAAAAATATAAAGAAAATGCCAAACATTTCCTCAGCAAATTCCTTTTGCCATTGCCATAGAAGTTCTTACCAGCTTGTGTAAAAAAATGCGAATTTCTCCTCATAAACACATAAAACTATTTCTTTTCGGCAGTTTTCTCATCTATATTGGAAGAGTGTGACATGCGTATGTAGCAGCAATATTACATTTTGATAGTTAATACAAATTTATCTTCTACAAATTGCATTGTACTCGTTGAAACCATGGTCTCCATTTTTATAAGCGTGAACAGCATTTAAAGTTCTCATTCAGACTAATGCGTGGCGCTAGGAATTTTTTACAATATCAACACAACTCTATTCTTTTTAAATTTTAAATCTGTTCATTGGTACCCATTCCTAGCGTCGTTTAGTAGCGAATAGTTGGGTTTCTTAGATTAGACCGCTCCATTTGACCAACCACTATATTGTCATATTGTCAGAACTGAGCAATACTAACCAAAATTCGTTTCTGCTTTATATTAATCCATATAAATCTAGTAGTAATATATTCAATGGTATCATAGTTAAACATAGTTAAATCGATTACTTACTTTTCAGCTTTCTCAATTATGTTTTGCAACATATGTTACCTATAATACATTAGCAACCAACAACTGTATATACGGTAAATTGGGGGGCTAAATCCAAATCAGCAGCCGTCTTTTTTTAAACTGGGTGTAGTTTTCGAAATATTAAATAAATTCATTGTTTAACCATATTTGACCATTAATGGACATTAATTGAATTAGAAAGTATAAATCCGAAATGAACAGACTCAGTTCAACGTCTTTTATACTACTTGGGATCTATTTCGCCCATTAGGGTCCAACAGTAATCGCTTACCATGCCTTCGTCCCAAAATCCTTGGTATCTCCTGTCGATTTTCGCTATATCTTCGTGTAGTCGCACTCCTTGCTCGTCGTTCGTGTCGCCCAAGTTTTGCGAGAAAAAATCAAGATGTGAATGCAGAAAATGTATCTTGAGAGACATTCGAGCTCCAATTTTGAGGTAATTTTGCAAAAAAAATGTCGATTACTCGCTTGTAATCCGGTAACCTTTGGTTACCGAGAAAGTTGTCAACAACTCGTTGAAACTATGCCCATGCTGCTGCTTCATAAGGCGTTAAACATTTTGTAAACTTTGCATCAGCCATTAGTTTTCGAATATCAGGTCTGAAAAATATTCCTTCTTTGATTTTTGCGTTTTGGAAACTCCTTGATTAAGTACTGGAAAGCCGGTCCTTCGCGATTAAGTGCTTTGACAAAGTTCTTAATAAGGCCAAGTTTAATGTGAAGAGGTAGCAATAAAACATCCTGTGGATTCACAAGTAATACACAGAACACGTTTTGTTTTTCTCGCTCATAATGGGAACCACTCGGCCACACCCTGAAAAGTACTGCAAATACGCATGTTTGAGTGAATTTTTCATGATTTTCCCAGCTTATAACATTCACAAACGTAACAAAAACACTTTGAATCGACTTTGCAGCGTTGTCTCTGCATTTTCACATGTTTCGAAGTAAATTCACTGCACAAAAACAAGTTCCGAATAATGTTTAATGCAACGTGGTCAAATATAAAAGCGAAGTGCTGCCTCCATGCGCGAACTCGAAAACTAGAACTAATCTTGACACATGGATTGAAGATCTGAGTTCAGGGCATCAAATAACCTTAAGAATCGTTCTCATCTGCTCGGGTCCAAAAGTTGACCCGAATTTGTAAATTTGTGTAATCGTTATATAGTAATAAATAACAGCAAATTTAAAAATATGCTATTTGATAATAAAAATGGTACTCAAATTCTGAAACCTAATTAGTCTGGCGAAACCCGCGTATTGGACTTACAGTTCGCAGCCAGAAAACATTGTTGGACACACTTAAAAAGTGCTACCAAATACCAAATGTCAGTTCAAAGAGATAATTTTTATTTTTCAGATAAAGAACTACTAGGAGGTGTTTTGGCGGCAGCTAAGAATGTTCGTATTGAGGTATTTCAGCTACTCTTTTTAATGGAAGAAATTGCTGGATGTTCAAACGTATATTTAGAAATCATTAGGAAAATTTATTTGAGCCCACAAGATGCAGCTTCTACTAATATTGTGGAAATTAAAGCTTGTCTAGGTTTTCTATTTCTTGTTAGTGTTCATTAAGCATCTCACAAACACTTGGTCGACCTTTAGGTAGATGATCACTCAGGAATTGAATACTTTGGGCTGGCAATGGGAATAAATTGTTTTAGATTCTTGTTGATTTGATGATATTTATACGAAAGGAAATAAAAAGAAAACCAATAATGCTGCAATCACTAAGATTTTTAGTCAGCGGTTTTGTCGAAGGAAATGAAAATTAATGGTATGCTCGCAATAGATGTTGCTGTTGTCAGTAAATATCATTTAAACCAGCCAAATATGAAATAAACATATTTGCTTTAGCAGACGTAAAAAACATAATTTAGAAATTCAATGCGATAAGCGAGTTGAAAACAACGATCATACAATAGGGTATTACAGCTTATTCAACCCATTTCAAATTTTGGATGAAACATTACAGTTGATAATTGGTTTTCGTCCATTTTACAACGATAGACTAACCTTAGTTGGAACTTTTCTAAGGTCGTTGTAAAAAATTAACTATTAATTCAAATGCATGAATCTATGACAATGAGTTTTATTAAGACTTCAAAACAAATGTTTGAGTATTTTTAAATGAAAAAAAAAATAATGCTCTCTCCAAGATGCATCATGATTTAGAGTCAGATAAAGCCAAACATGATATTATAATTTACTACAATAGTACAAATTAAACAATATATATTGTGTGATACAGAATATTAATTATGTTATTTATGAAGCTTTAAAAAATTCTAGTACGAATTTAAAGATATTATTATTAAATAATGAAAGACAATTTAACAAATAATTAAGACTTTGTGTATGGCGTGATTTATCCAAATAGGCTTTTGAATTAGAAAACTAACAACGATAATCATTCATCATAATCAAGACTATTAAAATATTTATGGTAATATAGGCATAACGATGCGATAACTTGCGAAACTATAAGTGTCTGGATACGAAAATCCAATTTGGAACACTTCGACTCCACCAATTCCCCTTAATTGACTTTGTAATGGCGACGGATTTGCCGTTATCGGTCCCAGCAGCAACAGCCGCCAGGAAGACAGGTAGCGAAGTCTCTCGCTCCTCTCGCGAGAACGTTGCCACATTGCTAATTGATATTATAGCCTATCCCCGACTGGAATATACATTAAATTATAAAATCCACTCAGTAATCTGATGACATAAACATCACCCCGGGGAAAAAGAGGCGAAATAAAATGGTCGCGGTTGCACGCGTTCCTACAAGGCTATCTTCATACCTCACGCCGCACCATCAATTAAACCGTTTACTGCACTGCTTGTTCGTTAATCTCATTAGTAGTGTTATCGTGGTGTTTCTCTCGCTCGCTACCCGTTTACGAGCTAATTAATTAATCCCTAATCTCTACATACACATACTTGGAGGGGCGCTCTCTCGCCATCCCAGACGACCAGGAGGAAATCCGTTAGGGCCGATATTTACAGCTTCATATATCCCGCTTTAATGAACCAAATAAAACGCGATTTTATCTTGGACACCGTAAAAAAAAGAGAGGACGAAACGCGCCGTTGGTGTTTACACGCATTTTGTCTTCGGATAAGATCTAACGTATTTGTTGGGGAACATGCGCGCATAACTCATCCGCTCGGACGCGAGCTAGTCCCGATTAACATAACATTAAATTACGGATCCTTCGGCCCTCTCTCGGTTTTAATTGAGGCGTAAGTTATTAACCGCCATAAATTAGGTTCTAGATGAGTGCCCGCGCTCATTACTTACCACTGACAGCTTAATAACGCACTGCCTCTAAATCATCGATACATCCCCGATTAGCATGTAAAGACGACGGAACACAATGCCTCGTAAATATCCGGCAATCTCACTTTACAAATTACAACTTCTTCAGGAAGTCGCGCAATGCAATTCCCTCGCGCAGATAGCAGCCATTGTTTACTCGGCTAAATACTGTATAAATCCGCGGACAGGTCGACGGTCCGAGACTTGTTTACAGAACAGAAGTGCCCGCTACCTCAGTTCCTATGTAAATGTCTCCTTTTATTAAAACTGTAAGAGACCTGAAGAAACCGATGGAGCGGAACGGACGTTCGGTAATTGGCGGTCGCGACAAACGGCCCCCGGATGACATGGCATCCGTCACAGTCACCGCACAATCTCTCGTTAAAACAGACGAAATGTCTCCTGTCTCCACGCTATGCTCATAATTTCACTCCCAGGAAGAAACCGGTAGATCGATGCCCAGTATTTTTAGATATGTCATAAAACTGTTTATTTTGTTTGAAATAAATAGCACTAAAAATAACAAAAACCTAGTTGGCATCGTTAGATAATAAATACATTAAAAGCACAATTCAGAAATTACTGTGTGAATATAGCTTATTGCATTGGAAACTATATTCTTAACTGGGTTCAATTTTAATGGTCCTCAGGGAAATATATGGCACAGCTTTACAATTTCTTAGATTTTTAGTACGCTTCGATTGGCTCTTTAGTTAGACCCCACCTAGAGTATGCGTCCTTTGTTTGTTCACCTTAAACACACACACTGGCGACCAAACTGGAAAAGGTATATGAAAAATTCTAGCTTCGAGATTAAGAAAAGTTGTGAAATAGTGGAAATCATTTCATATACCCCGCGATGTTTTTAGATCTGATATCTTAGAGAACATAAGAATCATATATGATCTAGCAACTTACAAAACAATATTAGTAGCGTTGTACAGATCCTATACTACAATTCAAAGAATTATTGAAATACAAGAACTTCTTATTAACTCTTCTAAGAAAATAGATACTCCTTGAGAAAATTGTTATATTAGAAAAAGATAATTATGCGTTAAAGCAGAATATAAGAATATGAAAAATTCAATAATTTTTAATTATCCTGCATATATCTAATATTGATAAATAAAAGATAGTAGACAGTAGACAAATCATTCAAGAACATTACCAAACCTAAAATATGATTGTTAGAATTGATTAATAGTTGAGACGTTCGTGATACATCTTGAATATTTAAATAAAGTAAAACTCACTTAAATAGTGTGATATCAACAAAGTGAGATTTACTTTATTTAAATATAAAAGTTAGAGTTAGCCAACAATAAAGATTCTAGTAAACTGCTTCGTAACTCTCGTCGTTTAAAATATGCTGAAATATTTGAAAGGGTTTTTATAAGAAATGATCATACTCCACTAGTTCAAATGCAAGGGGAACAGGATATGTCCAAAGTAAATTTAGAAATAGACAAGATTCCGAAAAAAGTAATTTAAGGCTTATGTATATGTAATAGGATCGGAGAAAAAATATGACTTAACGCCATTAAATTCTTCAGCGAATCTTAAGATATATGCTTTCTGTCTACCTTGTTGGGCCACAATAATGATATTGCCAATATTCTATCAAAATATGCTAGTGAAACATGGTTGCGCAGAGGTGAAAAAATGTAACTCTTACGTACTATGTTAAATGCGTCAGAGTAAATCAAACTAGGGGGAGCCCTAATAACCGTTAGAAATAAGGAAACATGTAGTGTTACTGAATTATCATTAGAATTTAATTGTGAAATAATAGCAGTTATAGACATTCCATTAGAAAAACAACGTAATTTGCTTTATTATTTTATTTATTTCTTCCTGCCAAGAACTTCAACAGAAACCAAGCTTTTTGATGTTCTGGATTTTATCGGCAGTCAAAGTACAAATGTTTCTATAAACAGCGACTTTAATTTACCCAACTTTGTTGATATATCTTATAATAACGGCAGAAAATTAGCAAAACTAAACTACGTTTTTATTATTAAATAATTTATGCTTCTTTGGTACCTCTACTCCATCTTTTTGGTTTATCAATTAGAAAAGTTACTTTCCAGATTTGTGAAAATTATGCTGAGTAACACCAATATCCCAATAAGGTGATATACATAAGTTTAAAAAAATAAACAATAATAAAAAAAATAAATAAGCAGTATGAATTTGAAGTTGAAGATATCAATAACTACTAATTTATCGTAGTTTATACGTAGTTTAAAATACCAGGTTGCCAATTGTCCATCACTGTATTATTTTAATAACTGAATAGTTGAGGCTGATAGTTGTTGAAAGTTCATATTCTGAATGTATATAGCACATCACTTATAAAGGCTGGGCCATTTAGTGGTTTCTTTTTATATCATAGGTTATTTTGACACTGCCAGTTTTTCCCGCTCGAAAGTTGACAGAAACAACGTTGGTAAATATTGCAAACTTATTTCCAAAGTGAGTGCTGTGTAGCCCAAACAATGCATTTATTGAAAAGAAGTTTTGGCCGAAATGAATCACCCATCGCGCTTGCTGTACGCAAGTTTGTGCAAAAAGTTCGTGAAACTGGCATGCTAGTGGACAACACTCATGGTCCTCGTCCTTATACGGTGCGCACATACGAGAATGTGGCTGCTGTAGCCGAGAGTGTGAGAATCAATCCACGAACATCAACTCGCCGTCGATTTCAACAGCACAACATTTCCCGCACTAGCCTGAGGAGAATTCTGCACAAAGATCTCGGATTATTCGCTTACAAGGTCAAATTGACTCAGCAATTGAATACGCACCACCATCACTTCGCAGTTTGGGCCTTAGAGCAGCTTGAATTGGATACTGATTTTGGGCGAAAAATTATCTTATTTGACAAGGCGCATTTTCATCTTGGTGGCTACGTTAACAAACAAAATTGCCGCATCTGGGGCTTGCAAAACCCGTACGTTATTTCCGAGAAGTCAATGCATCCACATAGAGTGATAGTTTGGTGCGGATTGTGGAGTGGTGGTATCATTGGACCATTTTTCGAAGAAAGCCTAGGCAGCTTAATGGGAATATTTGCTCTTACTAATAAAAAAATTAATTTTGTTAATTTTATTGCATTTTTAAAAAGAAACTTGTATCTGGCCCAACCTTTATAAGAAGAAACCATTTTAAGTTTTGCTGAGTGAAGAGAATATTCTCTGAATATTAACATAAGCAAATGCAAGTATAGTTATTACTATAGATAATCTAATCTTATTTACAAAGGACATTCCTATAGAACGAGTAGAGGCATTCAATAATCTTTGAGTAATATTTCATACAAAATTATCATTCGTAGATTTAGTACTTATCTAATTTAAATTTGATTGTATGGTGAGTTGTTTCTAAGTTTTTTTTGTTCTCACAAATTTTAATTGTTTCATTTTTTCTCTACGTTGCCAAATTTATGTGTAAATTTTTGTAAATAGATGAAGAAAGAGCTAAAATTAGACGGGCAATAATGATTGAATAAAGAAAAATAATACTTATTCAATTCATAATAATTTTGGGGACCCTTTTAAAATTGTATCCTCGTGGAGCGTGTCAAACTATCAAGAGCAAAACTAATAGTTGTACATTTTAACAATCTATTTTCTTATGTAAGAGACATATGCAGCAATTTGTGTCGTGCTGAAGCAAAACAACGAGTTAGAAAATTAGAAAACTGTATTTCTAAGAACTTTGATCTATTCAAGTATCTTTCGATTTGGCATATTAGTTCACATAAAAATGCTAGAAGAAGACGCTGCCGTTTCGAAAATTAAACGAATTATTGATAGAAGGTCATGCTATGTGAAGTAGCTTTAAAGTTTCGTGGCACTTTTAAGTAGAATTTCTAAAATAAAACCATTTTCTTCTTCTTCTTCGTTAGATCGGAGACTAATTGAGTGCTGTGTAACGATTTTACTTTACATACAAAAGTGTAAAGGACGAAAGTCTAAATTACTTCTTCATAATCAAAAATAAAAGAGGACTTTAAGCAATACCTATCTGAAGAAGAATGCTCTAATGATTGACGTTGGGGCCTGTCACTAAGTTTTGCAATTAGCTTATGGTATAAGCCAAATCACCCTTAGGTAAACTGAAAAATGTATATTTTATTTGTTTATTTTTATGCTAGAAAAGAAGGCTGTCCATTTATTTGTGACATTCTGAAGCAAATCAATAAAAAAAAGTTGAAGAATTTATGGCTTATTACTCTGATATACAAAGGAATTCATATGATGTTATTCAAGAAAAACAATTATTTAATCCAAGATTTTAAAATTTTCTGTTACACAATATGGAAGTGTGTTACATAATGTGGAAGTGTGTAACAGAAAAGTTTAAAATATTAGAAGGAATTGCTGCCGTCCTAAAAACAAAGTTTTGAATATTAGGAAATATATTTGAACGTTGGCGCTCTTATAAAAAAATATTAGAAAATTTGATTAGCTCATCTGTAGGTTTGATTTTATTATTACCAAATTAAATCGAAATTTAACAAACCAATTGTAGCATATAACAATAATGCCAAAATCAATTAAGGGTAGATTTATAAAATCCCAATAATAATGAATTTGTGTTAAAATTATAATTTCTAATGTTATATAATATAAAAATATATTTTTTAAGAAGATACTGAAGATATTGTATTTGTATCATATTTATTACTGTGATCCTCGTAAAATTAATATATTTATTACAAATTAGATAGATACAAATGTGTGCTTATAATTATGATTTAAGTTCGTTCGGCAGTATGTTTTTCCTCTCCACCCCAATGCTGCATTTCATTCAGTTAATCATACTTGCAGACTACTAATTGCCATTTTGACTTTTTTGCTTCAAAAAGCATTTTTTAGCGACTAATGTCAAACTGACAATTTTGGTAATTAACTTATAATATTCAATATCTACATTTAGTGTTGAATTAAAATATCAAGGTAAGGAATATAACTGCGTTTGATTGTTAAAGATAATACCTTCTCATAATTTAACTTTGTATTCTAATTATATTGTCGCTGACATGTATGAAATGCACCTGTCACAACTGTGTTTTTTCTGTAGTTAATAGTGGGTTAAATTAAATAATTCAATTATTCTCTTGGTTAAAAAACATTTAGTAAATATACAAATTGTTGGTTTAGAAGTAACATTAACCCTTTCATCTCCCGAACGGGACCTCCAACCGAAAGTGTGCACATTGCGCGTGGATAGTGTATTTTGGAAGAAATAGCGCTAACGTCAGAAGAAAATTGCAGTTGGCACTTTACAGAAGACAGAAAATAGAAAACAAACGATAGAAGAATATTTATTGACCAAATTCAGTTTGAAATTTGGCAGAAGACAGAAAAAAACAGAAGTAGAAAACGGACCGAAAGTAATTGAGAAATTAAAATTGACACATGACAGAAGACAAAAGATATAAAAGAAACGATAGAAGTATATTGACTTAATTCAGTTTGACATTTGGCAGAAGACAGAATACAGAAAAAAAACAGCTGTAGACAATAGATTGAAAGTAATTGAGAAATTACAGTTGACACTTGAAAGAAGTCAAAAGATATAAAACAAACGATAGAAGAATATTGACTTCATTCAGTTTGTATGGAGAAGACAGAATACAGAAAAAAAACTGCAGTATAAAATAGACTGAAAGTAATTTAGAAATTACAGTTGACGCTTGATAGAAGACAGAAGATATAAAACAAACGATAGAAGCATATTGACTTTATTCAATTTGATATTTGGCGGAAGACAGAATACAGAAAAAAAACAGCAATTAGAAAATATAGTGAAACTAATTGAGAGATAACAATTGACAATCGATAAAAGACATTCAGCGTGGTAGGAGGTCGAAGAAAATTGACATAAAGCAATAAAAAAATGACAATTGAGACTTGACAGTAAAATAAGACAAAAAATACAGGGCAATAGAAAATCAACAATTGATTTATGATAAACAAAGGGTAAGAAAGATTTACAGATTTTATATGGTACAAAAAATAACGGTTAGTTGGCAAAGCATGGAAGGCAATTGACATCTGTGGATAAATACAATTAGAGAAGGCATAAAAGGCAAAAGTAAATTTACAAAGGATAATTGAAAAATGAAAAATTAATACTTGATAGATGTCAGAAGAAAATACATAACAGACGAAAATGATATAAGATTATTAAAAGATGATACATGAGAGATAATATAAAGCAAATGGCAGAAACAAATTGATCAGAGGCAATTCAGATATAACAAATAATACTTGAAAGAAGGCAGAAGACAAATATTAAAAGCAAAGAGGCAAAAGACGTACCAATACAAAATTTCGCTGTAATTCTTTATCCTAAAGTTTTGATTTTCTATCCCTTTAAGGCATGTAACAAAATAGTATTAATTTGAATGGTGTGTCGTTTATTTGTTTCGTCAAAAGATTCACGCATCAGTCAAAAGAGGCGGTGCTTTCCAAAAATTCGCACCAGCATGTCGGATATATCCAGCGTTCGTCTACAGAGGGCGATCATATGAATGTCGGATATATCCGCGAGTTTTCATTTGGATGACGGTTAATAGTGTATTATTGTATTTTAGATTTTTACGACTCTTCTAGTTTCTTAATGTGTTAAAAATGTAGCAATATGCTTTTTCTCTGAGATTTCTAAGAAGGATAGTATCCATATATATTACACCAGTTAAAGCTCTAGAAAAAAGCTTAGTTAAAAAAACGTTCGGAAACGAAATTACGGATTAATTTTACCTATTAGAGAAAGATGAATATTTCAAATCGATCTATTTCCAATACCCAAATAAGATAGGAGAGTCGTTCTAGTCTAGGTGTCAAGAATATAGTAATATCAAATAAGTTAACAATGATATAGCAAAGACATAACTCGCTATACTCTAACTAGCGAAATATATGAATAAACAATGAATTAATTCGTTAAGATACAAAAGATACCTGTATTTTGGATATATCATCTTTAATTAAAAGGAGAAACCCCAAACTCAAATATCAGAAATGAATTTGAAGTTTATAAGGAAATTTCATATATAACATCTTTATCAGAGTTCTCAGAATTTGAGTGATAAGCTAAATTTACTAAAACACTAAATTTCAGTTTTCCTATTCGTAAAATTTGATATATGTTTAGCCATTGGATGATCAGTTTAACATTTGTTTATTGTCTTAAACAGTTTGTTTATATTTAAATTATATTTAATTCTTGTTGGGTTTTTAAAGATTGTCGTTGGAGATATATGAGAGTTCGTCAATTGTCATTATTAATATGAATCTAAGATACAATATTCATTGAAATCATTTTTTTTTCACATATGTAGTTTATTTTAAATTATATAATTATCTTCAATAAACTTGTAGTTTCTAACGTTATAAACATACGCGTCTTTTCAACTATTGAGATGTGTCACTCCATCTGTCAGTGTTATATTATTTTTATATTTCTAATTATTGAAACGGATATTAAAATAGGAAGAAGATAGATAGTACTTTTTCTTTGATAATTTGAATAAAAATGAAATTGCTGCATTCTGTATCGAGAGTTGTTATCTTAAGCGACAAGTACTACGCCAATATTAGAAGGCGCATTAAGAAAAATGTTGCCTTCTTTTGAAATAGTAAGGAAGTATTTAGTTTCAAGCAGCAATATTTTAATGATACGTTTTGCGCTATAATCTTGATAGAACCTGGTATAAATATGGCAAAAAATCTTTTTTTTTGTTTTTTATAACAGTGTTGCCAGTCATGTTATACTAGTAGCGTGATCAAGTTTAAATACATCATTTTAACTAAGAAATTTGTAAATTCAAACACTTGTTCTTCTCCATGTTTTTATTTTTTAGTTACCTGACTGAAAGGTGTTTGAAAAATAAAAGCATGAAGCAGAACAAGCAATTATTCTATAATTAATGAAATTTTAGAAATGTTTGTAACCGAAGTGAATGTACAATCAATCAATTCACAACATTTTATACTAGTAATAATAAATATTATATAAATTACATAACTCAAAAACTCTTTATTATCATAATACACATAAAGCTTTAGCTTTAAATAAATAAATCTTTCTTATAACAAGAATAATTTAATAAAAAGTTTTTGATAAAATTAGATTATTGCATATATAGCTAGAGGTAGTAATTTTCAACCGTTGTGGTAGAGTAAGAAATTTTACTATTAATTTTTGGGAATATAAGTTTGTTGAATATTTAATTCGCCCTGTATGTTTGAAACAAAGCGGGTTTTCAAAAATCATCAAAGGACAAAATATTCTTGTCGTATGTTTCATAAACCCCCGGTATAATTATAAAGTTAATTTTAATAAATGGTTTATTGCAATCTAGTAATAAACTAAATTTAGTTATATATTTAACGTTTTTTATATTTAACATAAATTAATATTGCCAGCTATATAATTAATTATATAAAAACTATAAATATATTAAATTATTGTTTAATTATCTCATAATCATAAATTATTAGTATTTTATTCCTTATTATCACGCAACAAGGTATGTTAAAATATTCAGGTTATATTCCCGTTTGATCTAAAGCATGCGAAAAATTCTGTGGTACTAGCATACGTTTTTTTTAAATGTTAAAAGTGGGAATCCTCGCGTGCCTTACAGCTTCTAGGTTAAATGATGATATTTAATAAATTCCAAGCATGTTGGTCTTCTTAAAGGCGGCATGTTTTAAATTGTAATTTCCTCATGTTTAAATCAAATCAACAAAATGGAACCGATCGTTTTTTTCCACTCTTACAAATTCATTCATGTGCCGCAATTCCGCCGTCACAACAATCATCATAAATAACATCTACGCCCCCCAACCTAAACGTTTCAGATTATGCGCGTGTCATTAATCTGTGTAAATCAAACGGGTGTTTTGGAAATCTAAGAGAGGATCGCATAAATCGTGACGGTGTCGCGTTATTGCGCATTAAGCAAATTAAATTTCGAGCGCGACCAGAAGCCCCGCCGCATCCATCATCGGCCCCCGCATTTTTACGAAAGGGGGCACCGAAAAGGGAATAAATCATGAGCGAGGGGGCCCTTTTTAATTGGAGATGAGATGCACTGATACGGTCCCGTATTAGGATATTATTCGCGGCGCGGATGTGAGGACGTGTCGTGCGGAGGGCTGATGGCCTCTAAGGCTGCATTCTGACCGGGCCACTTTTAGAAGCGCTGCTAACGGACCACAACGCGCGTTAGTGGCGCGTTAGTGGTGCGTTAGTGGTCCGTTAGCAGCGCTTCTAACGCACGACTAACGCGCGTAGAAGCGCTGCAGGCTGAAGGCAGCTCTTTAATTTTATTAATGAAATTTTCAGTATTGAAATGGTTTATCGACGATGCCATTGTATTGTAGTTTAGCGTGATCTTTTTTAATATTTCGCTGGTTCGAACTTCATCACTTATTACGGATGCAGATAAATAATGAGCGAAAATAAAATACTTCGTTGCACTTATATATCTATTCACCATTAATAGAAAATTAATATTTGTATAATTACACGTGTGCGTATGACAAAATTAACAGTTATGAGTTTGTATGAACGTAGAATAAAAAGATTTTTATATTTTTACTTTCCCTATATTTTCCCTATATAGGGGAAGTATTGTTTTCGTGCATGAAAATGTCTGTGGGCGCTGTATCTTAAAAACGAATGATACGATTGAGATGAAACTTTAAACTTAAGGTTTAATCGTGAAATACTGGAACTGAAAAAATTTTGATGAACATTCAAAAACCGGAAGTGGATGTTTACTCGAGGCCGTTTTTTGTTTTTTTTCCAAATTTTCTTTAATATGAAAAATATTACAAAACTTTTCAAACAAAAGTTAAAGAGAATGAGACATTGGATAAGTTTTATTAAAACATATTTTTCACAAAATACTTATCTTTCGAGAAAAATATTAAAAATTAAAAACTTTGACGTTTTTAGCCAATTACTAATAAACGATACGAGTTACATGAAACTTATATTATAACTAATTACAGAGAATTTAAAAGTGGACAAATTATTAAGAATAGCTTTTTTGCGTAAACCTAATAGTTTTCGAGTAAAATAAAGGAAACGTACTACGATGGCCACATCACAATTTCATTTTATTTTCATCTTCCTACCTAAAAGTGGCCCGTAGTGGCGCGTCTAACGCAACCACGACGCGCGTCTGTAGCGACCACTAAAAAACGCGCGTGTGTGTGAATGCACCCATTTGATTCTATGCTTTGCCAGCCGACGCGCCACTTTTTGTGGCCGCCACTCGCGACGGAACGAACTGCTAGAACCGTCTGTGGCCAGCGTTTTTCTGTGGCGTGGCTACGTGTGAATACCACCATTTACTTACAGCCTTTGTCACCTGCAGCGCGTCTCCGACGCGCCACGCAGTGGCCCAATGTGAATGGCTTCTAAGGGTTATAAAAATAACATGGCAGGCCCTGTCTAACGGCTTAAAGAGATCTTAACTGCCTGTATAATATAGATATAATTTGTGATATAATCAGGGCTGCTTCTTGTTATATTTTTTGTGTATACACCTCAACTGTATGTTAAGAAGTCGTTTCTTAATTTAATTACCAAGTTAACAACCCACTGTTTTTATGTATTTTTTTTATTTCGTAGAGAATTCTTTGTATTTTTTAGGCCAGTGGTTTTATTAATTGAAGTAATTAAAAAAAAAACAATGTGCAAATTTTTGTTATAAAAGAAGCATTTATTTATGAGGAAAACCATTGCTCCCATCTGTCAATTTGAAAAGCTCAGTAAAACAAGAATTAATACAATATGACCTAGTACATGCAAGAAAGGAAAATATTTATACATTAAGTATTTTTTATAATTGGATTTGCTACATTGATACAAAAGTTATGAATCAATCAAGAATTATTAAGAATTATATTGGGTTGAGCCTTAAGTTATTTCAGTGTTTCACTATAATAATCAAAGCCGATTTTTTTATAAAAAAGAAATAATTTTTTTAGATATGTATTGACCAATTTTTTCTATGACCTTCTGCTATTTTTCGGGAAACATAACATTCTCAGCAAAAAAATAAAGCAAGTTCTGTTTGATACTATTGTTGGAATTGAATTATCTATCATTCAAAGAGTTTTGCAAAGAAACAAATAGCACGACTGCTATTTATTGACGACGCATGGTCTGGTGAGTATGGTGGATGGTCCATCAAATCCCATACAAGCTCCAGCAACTTCTGGCGGGTCACCAAACTTGTGAGTTGTCTCACATTGTCAAGGTGGAACATAATACCCTTTCGATTGGCCAATTCTGACCGCCTTTCGTTGATGGTTTCATTCAATTTGTCCAACTGGTGACAGTACTCACCCGTATTGATGGTTTTCTTCTGTGGTAGCAGCTCAAATTACAGGACCATCAAATTGAGACCTTGTTTACTGTGCATACAACATGATTGTTTTCGCACAGCGGTGTCATTAACTATCAATTTTTCATCGCTAGTGGCAATACGTTTTAGAAATGGATCATTTTCATTGTTTTTCAAATGCCTGTCGTAATCGGTTATGCTCTTTGTTAAATGAATTTCGCTGTGTTCGCGTGGAAGCCAAATATTGAGTACTCTAACAGATCCCAGCTTCTGCAAATGTCTTTCCACGATCGTTTAAGAAATGTTTAATTTTTCTGCGATCTCTCGAATCGTGTAACAGTATATACAGTAACGTTTGAAAATACGGGGCCAGGCGAACAAGACGTAGTTAGTGAGCTGCAAATGAAACCTTGCCGAAACTGCAAGAAAGAACCGTCGAACGGTCTCAAGTATGTTCAGTGCGGTTTATTAGTGCTCCGGGCTACGTAAAGTACATTAAAAACGCCTTGAAATTATCTGATAACTATATAAACTGATGCAATACAGAAAGTGACATGGACTCCAAAAAGCCGGAAGACCCACAACACGACAACTTCTTTGACAACGGGGACACAGTAATTCAAACCACCCAGAAGTACGCAGAGCTGGAAGTTAAGTACCTCAAAGAATTAATTAAGGATATCATCATTAACAATCAGCAAGAAAACATAATGTCCCTTAAAGAAAAAATAAATTTACTACACAAATTAATGCAAATATCTGTAAATCACACTTCGAGCGGAGTGACTACAGAAAAACTTGATAAGAAACAGAACCAACAGAAAAATAATACTGAGCCCACTCCTACAAACAAAATCAGACCAACTGATTGCGGTAAATAAACCAGTTCAAATTCAGTAACGGCCGATGCGAAAAAACAAATAACATCCTTCACGGTACAACTAGATATTCCAATAATATAGTATATAATGAAGTAAAAAGATTTTGGCTATACGCAGGAGACGAATTAAAAAGTCACCTAAAAGCCCATCTTCAGAACGTGAATTTAGTTGTCGAAACCATTGAGCCCTTAGACCGATGGTCATTTGAAAAATATAAATGTTTTAAGATTGGCATACCCGCATCACACAGAGAGATGATCAATAATCCAAATATATGGCCAGAAGGTATCAAAATAAGCCCTTTCAGTTTTTTTTCGAAAACCAAGGCAATTTACCCAAAAACCATAACATCGGACAGGAACAAAATAAGCAAATTAAGATATTGCATCAAAATATAAGAAGTCTCCTCAATAAAACGGATGAAAGACAATGTGCAATACAAAAGGAAAATCCACAAATAATATGCTTAACAGAGACATGGAGTAGTAAAACCTCTGTTAATTACATAACGGTCAACGGCTATCACATATATGTCACTACTCAAGGAAAATTCATGAACATGGAGGTGTAATGATCTTATCCGATGAAAGTTTCCCGTGCAATGATGATAATACAATGAACCATCTGTGTGTAGAATCACACATATAATGTGTTGCCTGTTCAACAAAAATTAATACAAAAAGAACGTGTATTATTCCGGTGTATCGACCACCATCCGGATATACAAATGTTTTCTTTAAAAACATTGGAATTCTACTAACATCAGTGTATAAAAAATATGATAGCATAATCTTGTGTGGGGCTTTAATATAATTTTTTTACTAACAAATTAGAAAATAAAATGCTATGTGACATATTCATGTCATTCAACTTAATCAACAAAATAATAGAACCAACGAGAACAGAAACATCAAAACGAGGAATATCAACGTCAAAAATTGACTACATGGTATGGTAACCAATATATTAAACATTTCATCCAAAAATATTAACTTGAACTTATCCGATCATCTAGCCCAAATTTTGATATTAAAATAAACAAATACAGTAAACTCCCGAAAGAAATAAAACAATACACAAGACGCATAAATAAACATTCTATTCATGAATTGGCTGCAGGTCTTAAACGTATTCACTGGGAATGTAATCAAAAAAGTGATATTGACTCTGGATTTAATATACTTTGGAATTTTAATATGTTTTTAAATTGTCCAATTATTTAATTATATAACTGAAATTTTAAAAATTCTAATTACTGACGAACACACCCACAATGATCATGTATTACTACTAGTTTTAACATGTATTCTGTAAATGTGGCAAAAGGGTAGTAAATTGATTTTATTTGATGGTGGAAATTGGGAAAGGGTAATTGGATGGGTCTGCGTATGGCTTTAAATATTGTGACAGCAGTAAAAGTTGCCCTCAGTCTACTAAGTAAGACCTCAAAAATGTTTTAGCCTTGCTGAAACATTGGTCTTTCCTATTTGAATGTGGAATTTAATATTGTATTAATGGTTTTGTGTGATTACAAGATACTTGCAAATTTGAAAAGAATAAACCGTGTTTCCATTCATGTTTAATGTTGATGTGTTGGGGGAAACTCGGTGGAATGAAATTAATAATCGGATTTTAGATTAATTTGGGGCGATCGTTCACCATTTAAACTATTCTATAATGAAGCCTAGAAGTTGTTGTAGGGAGTATATTGTATTATCATTTGTAAACTGTAGGTCATATTTTGAGGAGTCGAAGAAATATGGGTTAGTATTATTAAAATCACAGCAAAGTAAGGGAAATAAGTATGAACCTTGAGGGAGACCTTGTTTGAGATAAAATGTGAACGAGAGGCAGTTATTTATTTTAATTTGAAAAGATTGCTGTGAGGAATTGATAGGGTAAGTTAACTAAACTGGGTATAAGATTAATGCGTACTGGTTTATATAAAAGGCAATTGTGCTAAACTGAGTCAAATGCTTTCTGAATATCTAAAAATAGTATAGCTCAGTGTTTGTTTCAAATGCGTCTGCTGACAATTGGGGTTAATAATAATTAAAATGAATTATGATAATATGTGACTTCCATGTTGACTGGTTAGGTTTAATATGGTAAGGGTAACAATGTATAAAAAAACTTTATTTTTGTAGTTTTTCGCTGAAGATTTATTACCGAAACTAGTACGAAAAATAAAATAATTCCTAGAACTGGCTGGAAGTACTAATATATTACTACCCTTACTCCACGTAAAATAGACAAAAATAGCCACCAGCAAGAGCAAAAATATTGCCCCAATGGCAATAATCAACTGCTGATCATCACCGGCTAGAGAAAATAGTAGTTTGAATGGAAGAACACTGCTATGTGAACTCTGCCTTTAAGTCTTGCGATCAATTTAAAAGTTATTGTAAATGTATGTTATTTTGTATATACTTTTTGGTAGGACTAGTAAAGTCAACTTAACTAAACCAATATTGATTAAGATAATAATACGCATTTGACATTACAGAGACAGAATCAAACCAAACATTAATTCATAATAATGTCAAAATGTGTCACCAACTTTATGTGAGCAAGCTTTAAAAAAGTATTAATTAGTAGCTCAATTATCTTCAAAATTATTTCACTACCCTTCCTCTTGCTATTCTAAAATGTTAAAACAGAAAACTTCGTAGAAAAATTAGTAGTTATATTGTCGATTGTACTAAAAGCTATCGAGAAGATCTAATCATATAAAATTTCATAATATTTAAAGATTTGTATCATCAAGTAATAACTTTGTAGATCTTTTTCTTTTTTAGTTCTATCAAAACCTTCGAAATTTTAATTTGTATGCTATAGTTTTTCTCCCTTCCGTCTTTCAAAAAGAGTGGATCTATCTTTTATCTATGATACTATAAAAAGTTTCCAATCACATATGTAGAAATACGAACATTTATATAAGCATATTTTATAGTATTTCATTTACAATTTTGCTTAAATTAGCGAATTTGCAAGTTTTTATGGTTGCATTGGACTTCTTTGGGTGGAAATCGTTCAAAAATTACAGCTCTTTGTATGAGAAATGCCCGGTATAACATACATCAGTAAATAGTTCACAAAATATTAGGTATTGGAATTAATTCGTAGCGTTTTACGAGAGAACGGTATTCTGTTTTTATCTTCAGAAGCAAATTTATCGTGAATGAGCTGTTATTAAATTTTATTTTTACGACACATCTTAATTTATACTGTTTAATAATAATAAGTTAAGACTATTTGAATATGTCACAACTTGTGCCAAATAAAGTGTTTTTGCGGGGAGTTTTACTCCAATACTTTTATATGAATAAAAGTGGTGCGGAAAGTCATCGAATTTTGGAAGAAGATTATGGGGAACATGCTCTAGCTGAGCAAACGTGTTGAAAGTGGTTTCTACGTTTTAAGAGTGGTGATTTTGATTTGCAAGACAGGGAACGATCTGGACAGCCAAAAAGTTTGAAGATACCCAATTGCAGGACTTGCTAGAAGAAGAAGTCTTCTTCTTTGAGTGTTGATTTATCAGCTGTAGGAAAACGCTATAAAACTTTGGGAATGATCCAAAAGGAAGGAAATTGGGTCCCATATGAATTCAAACCGTGGGACGTTGAAAGGCGTTTTTTGACATGTGAGTTACTGCTTCAACGGCACAAGAGAAAAAGTTTTTTATATCGGACTGTTACTGGTGATGAAAAGTGGACACACTAAGCACACAATCCTAAGCTTAGAAGGTCATGGGTTAAGCCCGCACAACCATCATAATTAGTGGCAAAACCTAATATTTATGGGTCTGAGCTCCTTCTTTGTATTTGGTGGTATCAACAGGGTGTGATTTATTATGAGCTCTTACAACCCAACGAAACCATCACTGGGGATCGTTATCAATTACAATTGATGTTTTTGAGCCGTGCATTGAAGAAAAACGGCCGGAATCGAGCGAAAGGCATGATACTGTAAAAAAATATATAGAAACTCTGAAATGGGAAGTCCTAAACCACACGTTGTATTCTCCAGATATTGCCCCTTCGAACTACCACTTGTTCCGACCGATGGCTCATGGTTTGTCAGGGGTAAATTTCACTTCTCATGAAAATTGTAAACATTGGATTGGTTCATGGATTGCTTCCAAATGCGAAGGGTTCTTTCGACGCGGTATCCGTCTACTACCGAAAGAGGGGAAAAAGTACTGGCAAGCGTTATTGTTATTTTTCTCTAAAACTGATATAATTCTGTACCTTGATACATAAACCAACTTCACCACTTTGACTTTCTTCTTAATTGTAAAACTCTTTTCGCACAACATACTTTGCTAATACTTTTTCATGTGTATGCTAAATGATTCTTGTAATTTAGAGTTTCGCCTATGAAAACTATTTAAGAACTGTGTACTAGTACTAGTAGTAAAATACCAGTTATTCCAATTAAAATGTATGCCCCTTGAAGTAGTCGAATTTATTAAAATTATTTTAGTTTTGTCGTAATCAATGACATAATTTATTACTAATGAGCTACTATTTTATCCTATTCAAAATTAGCGTTTTTTAGTAATTCAGATAAATTTAGACCTTTGAAAAACAAATATGCATCACCGGCACTTACAATTTTATTCTCTCCTACTATATACCCAAGACCAATGAGGTAAATAATAAACATACACTGAATAAAACACTTACTATGTTTTTAACCACTGTAATTTATTGTAATATATACATATATTACAATGTGTACGACTTAAGTTTCGACTTTTGACGGTCATTATCAAGTGACTTGATTCAGTGTTCATTGTGAATTACCACGTAGTAACGGTCGCAACCATCATTATGATTTAATAAACATACATTTAAGAGTCTACTACTTTGCCATATGAAAGACACATGGTACATGTAAAGCCTCCGAACGAAGATTTACGCCAAAACCTTAATAAAAACTCCAATGTACAAGAAAATTCTAGGTGCAATATTTTTATTTTGGTTTTTATATTCTTCAACTTACCATTTCTCTCTCTCATGCACACATTCTTACGTATACACTTATTAAGAAGCAATAATAATAGTAATAAGCATTAAGGATGCTTGAAAAAGATTTTTGAGTAATTGAGCCTATAACCACTGACAATTTTAGAAAACTGTCAAGAGCGACAATTGTGATAATAATGTGAAATTATTGTTACTCTGCCAACGACAGCTACATAGATTTGATTAGATGTTATATGGGTGGCACCAGCGCCTGTCCCACTGCGACCTTCAGATCTATTGTGGATCCCTACTTATCTCAGATGTCCAGCTCTAGCTTCGCCTCTTTGATTAGTCCTATTAGCCCTGCCAGCGGGGTTTGGGTATAGCTCTCCACGCTTGGGTTTGTAGTGCCCAGCTTTTGAGGTCAAATTCTTGCTAGGCCCTCGCAATGGCATAGGATGTGGAACTAGTCCCCTTCTTCCTCTAGACAGAATCTGCATAGTGCTTCTTCTCCCAGGTCTATTTTGCTCATATGTTTGTTGAGCTTGCAGTGTCTTGCGGATTAGTTTCGATCTATTTTTGATCCCATCACCAGTTGATTCAGAACAGAATTAAAGAAAATTTTGGAAAATATATGTCACTTTAATGGCCTTATTATATTTACAGAACCACAAAACTTTATTTCTCAGTTTTCAACTGCGCTACTATCTAAAATAGAAATTAATAAAATATAAAGGGTGGGCCAGATACAAGTTTATTTTTAAAAAAGCAATAAAAGGAAAAAAAATATTTTTTTCCATGTATTATGGCTTTATTAGTAAGAGCAAAAATTCCCATTAATTATGGAACACAACTTCGATCAAGTGGCTCCCTTGGCTGGCTTCGCAGAAGCGCATTCTGTCAATCCAATTTTCCAAGACCTTGTTGATGGTTTCAGGCTGTAGCGCGCGGATTGTTTGGGTGATATTGGTCTGAAGTACTTGAATCGTTTCTGGATTGTTGGCATAACATTGGTCATTCACGGTTCCCCACAAAAAAATCTAAAGGGGTCAAATCGCAGCTCCGAGGCGGCAAATTGATATCGCCAAGATGGCACAATTTGGGAATTTGGTGGGCAAAAGATCGATTGTGGCACGGGCTGTGTGGCATGGCGCGCTATCCTTCATGAATCAGAGGTCATGCAAATCCAATTTCGGTAAAAAACAAAGTCGGATAACATGGCTCTGTAATGCTAACCGTTAACCGAAACGTTGTTCCAAGCCTCATTTTCGAAAAAAAAAGGGTCAAATAATGCCACCACTCCACGATCCGTACCAAATTGTCACTCTGTGAATGGATGCGGCAATTTTGTTGGTTAACGTAGCCGCCAAGGTGAAAATGCGCCTAGTCAGGAAAGATGCTTTTTCGCCCAAAATCGTTGTCCAATTCAAGCTGCTTTAAGGCCCAAATTGCGAAGCGGTAACGAAGCGGATGGTAAATTGCTGAGTAAATTGGACCTTGGAAGCGAATAATCCAAGATCTTTGGCCTTACTTTTCTTTAGGCTAGTGGGTGAAATGTTGAGCTGTTGAGATCGACTGCCAGCGCGGTAGGTCATTCATTTCGGCCAAAACTTCTTTTAAACTAACGCATTCTTGGACTACACAGCACTCACTTTGGAAATAAGTTTGCAATATTCCCCCGTAAAGATTGTCGAGCGGGAAAAAGCTGTGTGTCAAAATATCTTATGATTTAAAAAGAAACCACTGATGGCCCACTTTTATATATTACCGCATCAAATGTATTTGGTTTAGAAATGGATGCCTGCTTAGTTTATAGCTGTTGTGATATTTTGCATAGTATTTTTATCCCCTCGTTGGAAATTGCGTTCTCTTTAATATTTTCGTAAATGTAGTATCCTAGACGTCTGACTTTACCTGATTTGAATCATTAGAACAATGGCGACCAATACTAATGTTTCCGCTTAGCATGTACTTCATAAAGCTTTTATTTATTTTAATTTTAATCTTATTTATTTATTTATTTACGGCATAGGCCTTTTATACAAGATTACAATATAAGTTTGATCACATTTGGTTAATACAGTTATTACAGCTGAATCTATAATATATTACTGGATAAAAATTAATATACAATCCTGTTATATTTGAAGTAGGTATCTGGAAAATAATTTAATGTCATTAGTAAAGAAGACGCAGTTTAGGTTATAAATTATTAACAAAACACATCATTCTGACTAACGGATCATTGATTAGATAATTTGACCCACAAAATGGAAGACGAACCACATCCGAATTTCTGATTAAAGCCCCAACGCTATAGAATCTAAAATTCAAGCCATTTAAAATATTTTCACATTCTATGAATGAATTGACAACTCAATAAAAATGTAATATCAGCCAATATTCGTCAGTGATGTAGAGTCGGTAGATTTAAATTATTATTATTAGTCGTTAATAATTCAGATCATTCATTTGAATACTTAATTTGAATGCTGCCATTCTCAAAAATTTATTTTGCACTTTGTTGAGTTCTCTAACCAAATACTTTTGATGCGGTGACCAGACACATGAAGCAAATCTTAATCAAGATCGCATGAGAGCGCAATATAAGAGTGATATGATGAACAAAAGAAAGTTTAGAATCAAAAATAAATACCAGGTCCTTAATTTCTGTAACCTTTTCAAGAATAATCCCATTTATAGCATAGTTAAAACTGAATGTACTGCGACCACGAGAAAAAGACACTGATTTACACTTCCTGATATTCAAGTTTAGACCATTTGTTTCACACCAATTAGAGTGGTTGTCAATATCTGCTTGCAGATGTTCTGCGTCTTGAGGGCCATTTATTGTTTTAAAAAGCTTTACATCATCGGCATATAGCAAAATTTCACAAAATGTAAAATATTCTACAATATCATTGATGTGTAAATTAAAAAAGGATTGGTCCCAGAGGAGGCCCTTGAGGCATGCCAGAGGTGACATTAATTACATTAGACTCATGGCTATGTATCTTAACGCGTTGTACCCTATTGTTCAGAAAACTTTTGAACCAATATACCATCGATAAATTAGTCTATTAATATAAAGAATAAAAGACCATGAGAAACTCTGTCGAATGCCTTTGAAAAATCTGTGTAAATGGTATCCACTTGGTATTTATTTTCAAATGCCTTCAACAGAAATCTCTCATAACTTATTAAATTAGTTTCTGTAGAACGTCCTCTCAGAAAGCCATGCTGTTTACTCGTAATTATATGTCTACTTAACCAACCTAATTGCTGTGACAAGATGAAGTCCAATAATTTAGGAATTGATGATTGCAAGCACACCCCTCTACAGTACTCAATATCATTTCTGCATCCAGTTTTATAGACAGGAGTTGTATAACTAATTTTCCAGGATTCAGTAACACCTTGTTCCGAAATACTTCTTTGAAATAATAAGGCTACAGGAGGAGTGAGAGTGCAAACACAATTCTTCAAAAACCAATTAAGAATATTATTTGGGCTACATGAAATGGATCGTTCAAGTTTACTAATTGCATCAAACACCAATTTAGCGTTTACAGTAAACCTATAGCAAGGATCAATACAGTTAGATTCAGTGATATTATGAAAAGAAGCCCTACTAACACTGTTAGCACTGTTGATACTATAAGCCGCCAAAAAGGTTTAGCTCAGCACCTATTTGTGATGTTATTCTACTAAAAACTTTAATTAGTATTTTGAAAATTGAACAAACATCGAAATACATACTGATTACTGACTAAATATTATCTGGAATTATTACCTTATTACATGTTACATTATGGCAAAAAGTATACGTTTGAAATCGTTTTTAAGAATTTCACATGCTCCAGGCGGACTTTGCAGACTCCTAATATTGTGTTGAATAGCAGGTAGGATTGATTGGAATTTTAATCATTTCTAGCAAAGATATCAATGGCAATAATATAAATATAGAAAAAAAAATTCAAGAAAATAGCATTATAATGATGGCGAAAATACACGTTTCGAAGAACGGAGCGGCAATTTTGCCTTTCTACTCTACAAGTTTTAAAATAACACGATTAAATCGCACATAAATTGAAGGGTGTATCGCCTCGATGTCCGCCCACAAGACAATAACGAGATTAACGTGCCTCGCGTGCATAAATCAAAACAAAACGTTTTCGACCCACGTGTCCGGGGAATTTTTCACCGGAACCTGCCTGGCCTCCGCGAATCCTCCTCCGGTCATTCTTAGAATCTAACTACAATGAAGACATAAATCACGTAGCAAAATGGTAAGCCGTGCATCATGGTAATATACGTGTCTAGTGCATGGTGACTCAGAATAGCATTAGTTTTTTTTAATGATAACAGTAAGGCCATATAAATATTATATCGCGCATATTCATTACCCTTTATGCGTTGTTTAATAGCGGAAGTATAAATAATTTTGGGATGGGATTTATCGCGAATACGTGAATAGATAATGCATTTCAAAGTTGGTGGGATTTCAGGTTATTTCAGACATGATTTATATGCATGAGTAACGGTGAATGCGCGAAAACAACTAATATTAATGTTTCGGCGATGACATGATAACAAATTAGATTTACAAGTGAAGGCAAGAAATAATATTCGTACATATAGCAACAGTTAGCTAATTTACATTATTTCAGTATTTAAATATATAAGAATTAAATAGTAAATTAATTGTATGAGTTAAGCGAAGAATTAAATAGCTTAATTAATTAATTGAATTAAAGAAAATATTTACGACTTAAGGTATATTACAAGGTGAATCAGTACAGTGGTTACAAACTTTTAGACGTGTTTGAGTACACCTAGAGGATCAACTGCTGGAGATATATCGCTGTTCTATATTAAAATTCTATATTTGATAAATATCAATATTTATTATACCCAATGTGAATGTAACTGTTTCGAGGCTTAAACATAATTCTATGTACATGTAAACAAAAATTTCGACTTTACATGGAGACTATAGTTCACGTCCACGTCATCTTCTACTCTCGTCCAATGCTGCTTTCATAACTCTGCTGCCAGTAGAGATCACTTTGTTGGTCATTCTCCAGTTTATTTAATAAATATACAATTAACCAATTATTGAATTATTGTACAAATTAATAATTAATTTTGCATCTATATTCAAAATTTATTTTAAAAGAATTAAATCAAATTATTCAAGGTAAAAATTAATAAAATATATAAGTCCTTTACGTTGTAGAAAATTAACTAATAATTAGAAAAAACACGAAAAATTGTTGTAGATTTTACGAAATATTTTCGTGTTTTTTCTAATTATTAAGGTAAAAATTAATGAATTATTACGCCATATAGCATTTATTACATCATACCATCAGCAATCAATTAATTAAAATAATATTAAATCATAGTGCCGAGATAAAAGATTTAAACACATAACGATCAACGATTTACAAACAGGTTATAATGTAGATGTTGAAAATTCACTTAATCATTTACACAAAATTAACGCCGCGATGTGATTTATTTGTTTATAATAAATAACGCATTCACTAAGATTAATTATTTTCAAATTGTACGTAATTAGAAAGGCCAAACGACCGTCTACGGCACACGGAATCCATTCAATTAATATTTTCCGTCTGGTTTAACAAATTCCCTACAAACATTCAATATGACTTACAGAAACGCGACTTAATTACTTTCTCCACCTGAAAACATGGTCAAATTCAGGTCAACTTGATGGACGGCGCAGTTACCGGCACGAAGACTTTAAACATTCCATTACAAGGTGTGATAAAATTTTAATTCGTTGTAATTAGGTTTTGCGCTATATTTTTGGAATAATCCTCCATTAACATGCGTACACATGTGTGTAGTTAATTGCTCCTACTATTAATTTTATGTATGTTTCGAAATTTTTAAATTATTCATAATTATTATTGGCAATTAGTAATTGGCTTTAATATAAAATATAACATATGAAAAAATTTAATTATTTTTAATTAAGCATCATTACCTTCTTTACAACCTCTTTTACTAGCGCATTTTACAATGAATAAAAATTACGTGACTATAATGCTTTATTCCATCTCTACGAAAGCCACTATCTTTTCTTATTTAATCTGATACCTCTTTATTTTCCAAACTTTTTTGGCTTACCGCCTACTTTCTAGAAAAAATATTACTAAAAAATAGCAATTAAACACAGAGATATTAAAGGGTATCAATATTTCTGCCCTTTAGTAAAAAAGGTGTAAATTAGAAACATTGAAGTTTGAAATTCAAAAACTATTTTGTAAACTCGGAATAGAAAAAAAAATTACAAAAAAATTTAAACATTCGAAATCATATTAAAAAGAAGGACCTAGTATGCTGCTGCCAATTTAGTAATCCTTGGCTCCATTTTCGTCAGCAGTAATATTAAATCACCACGATTAACTTTATGCAATCGATTCATTTTTTGTTAATTAATTGGTTACCGCACAGAATCCACGTTCCACTAAATATGATACAGGATACGCAATTAAGAACTTTTGAATTACAACCCATATTTTTGGATAAGCAATAGGAATCTCCTTTGGCAGGCAGAATTGTTGCTAGCCGCTTTTGAATTTAAATTTCAAATTATTTTTTGTCAGTTCTTCTTGTAAATGTAGAGACTATTCTTCGATTACACTTGAAAAAATATCTAAAGTCCAAATTAAATTGGTTGATTGAGTTACGTGAAGATCAAATTAATTTGGCAAATAAAGCACTAATAACCTTTCTTCACAATTTTATTTGTTTTACCAAATATACATTTCGGACACAAAGTGATAATTATCAATGGATTAACACTCAGTGTTAAAAATCTAAAGTCCAATTAGGTATGAGAGCATCCAAGATCTCACAACAAGAAATTTTGTCTTCATTTAGTTTATCTGCTCCTGTAAGATTTGGGAATAGCTGAATTCCCCTCGTTCAAAATTTCGTTTATACAAAAGAAGTTTTTCTACAAATGCAGAAACAACAAATTTTGTTTTTATTATATCAAGTACATCACCTTGAAGCTGAAGATTGCTTTCATTAAATTTTTGAAAGAAGTCGACGAAGTAAGCGATATCACTTTCGAATTGAATAAATTAGAACGTATAGCATTATTTTTATCTTGCAAAATCTCCAGCATCGATTTTAACAACTTATAAAATCTATTTAAACAGGCACCCTTTGACAACCAATGAACTGCTGTATGAAGCAGCAATTGATTAGATTTTTCATCGTCTTGAATACAAAACTGTTTAAATAATCTGTCCTTAAGGGCGTGCACTTTTTGGCAGAGGTGTACTATGTATCCATTTGGCACATTCTTTTTTAAACTACTTGAGCACTATATGTGCCTACTGAAAAGATATTACACAGAGGTATTTCTCAAATCATCAAATATATGAAATATTGATTTTTCTTTAGTATACCAAATAATAATTCATTGCAAATTTATTCTTTTTTTTTGATCCGCACGTATGCTTCATTTCTTAACAAAGTTACCTCATCAATTCTAATAGAAAATGGAGGGGTTGTTAAATAGCCACAAAATTAATTTTTAACACCTTTAGCCATTTTATCAATTCTTCTTTGCGCTGTATTAAATCTTCCTAATAAAATCAAATGTTGGATTGCGTAACACAGTACGTATTACTTAGCTTATAGCCAGTTAATAAATTAGTCACAAATAGTATGAGGTCTTTCCGATTTAGCAATCATTAATGAAATATTGTAAGAAGCAAGAAGAGCCATCGCCATCTTGTGTGGTTGAGTTGAAAAGAGTTCTTTGATAAATTTCCGTTAGAGAGTAAGATAAAACTTTTAAAATTTTTATCACGATGAATTTTAGTAAAATATTCTTGTAGTCTGGAAGGCTTTATAGCTTCATTTAATAATACTATCTGGGAAATCAGCACATTGTTAATGTATTGTTTATATGAAACTGAATAAAGTCATATTTTAAATATTCGACATTATATTGTCTAAAATGTTGTAATTAGTGCGGTAAGTCTTCTGATTCATAGCCGCTGCTGTTCCAGGCTTTGGCCTTGCGATACTCATAGTACTCACTTATATTAGAAAGACAATCCAGTGGCGCCACAGTGTCCAGTACATTATATGAAGAAGAGTTAAGCGTTATGAGGGGAATACACGATTAATGTATTCTCCTCATAATATTCTCCTCCTGCTTTTCTTTTTCATGCTTTCACTGTTACCTTACAGTTATTCATTGCCTTTAAATTCACCTGTGTCCATCGCCGCCCCTTTGGATTACTGCAGCGCCCGCCAGTAGGCGGTAATGCCCCTTTTGCAATCACTGTTATAGACCAATCCGATACTCAGCGGTATGACCTTCAACATTTCCTACATCAATATTGAGTACCCTTATTTTTCTCTAATCATTTTTTTTTGAATTTTCTAGATCTACCTTAGATTCATTTTCTAACATGTAGGTCTTATTAATTATGCTCCCCTTCTTTATATATACTTATGGTCTATAAAACTTCTTTATCTATATACAAGTATTCACCGTTTATCTTTCATAGTCACATAATAATTGAATCTTTTACTATTATCGTTTACTGATTTAGGTTTTTTAACAGTGTTTTATCGTATAGTTTTCTGAGATATTGCAATAAACATTAATGATTGACAAATAAAGCAAAGTTTAAAATTCAAGTATGTAGGAAGTTATAGCAAAACAATACCTCCAACAATTAATTTTAAGAACAGTTAAAAATCAGCTTTAAAAAGGCAACATTTGCTAAAAAATGTCATGTCAAAATGCCAGTATATTTTCAATAATTATTGAATATTGCTAACTGTTTATAATAATAATACACATTTTTATGGACAAACTTTATACACATTTACATTTAAATAATAAATAATGGATGATGTGTCCAGTCATGTGGCGTCAGTCGTTAATGCGTAGACCGATGAAACGATGTAATGAAATCAAATATGGTTGAATTAGGATTTTTAAATTTGTGGTTTAAACTAGGATTTCTAGGAATACCATATAAGGATAATATGTGAAAGTTGAAAGGATTTTTTGAGAATTTTTCTGATGGGAATCGAAGGTGTTCTAGGATGGAGATAACTAAAGTTGTATCATAGAGTAACTGGCTAAAAGAATTGTGTAAAGAATTAAGAGGATGATGGAGTTTTGTTAGGGTACCATTATTTCTGTATATTAAACATCTAAAATATTTTGTAGTGGTTGTTATTTTGCTTTCAATTATAGTTGTGTGTTTTTTTAAATTGATTTTGGAATCTATGGTTATACCTTGTTATTTAACGGAAGTTGAAGGGTGAACATTATAAGGTGAATTATGGAATTAGAAGCTGTGATTTGTGGAGATTAATTGTAATACGCCAATTTACAAACCAGTGTTGAATGAAGCTCTTGAAGGAATTGGAGGGCTTTTGGTAACGTAGGAGCATGGATAATTAGGGCAGTATCATCTGCAAAGTGCAAGGGATATTTGGAAGGATTGAAGTAGATAGAATCAGGATTATAGATGGCAGAGCTAAAAATGTTGCATAATAGAGGTGAAAGGGAGTACTTGTTCGGGAGTAAAAGAAGAAGAGAAAGAGTTGTTAATTTTTACTTTTAGGGATCTATTAGAGTGGAATTATTTAATGATAAAAATTATATGAGGATGGATATTTAGGAGGTGATATTTATACAATAGTCCTTGGTGCCAGACAGAATTAAATGCGTTCTGAACATCCAGAAATAATGCTGCAGAAGATCTACCTTCAAGACCAGTCTGGATATTCTAGGCTAGGGTAGTTGGGTAGATGGTTAGAAATTAGAGAAAGGATGTTGATTTTAAGGAGGGATTCATACAATTTTCTAATGACAGGTAGGAGTGCTAGTTAGTAAATTGGGGGGTTGGTCGCGTTTGGGAATGCAAATAATATTTCCTATTTTCCACACTTCTGAAAAGTATTGGTTTTTGTATATGAAGTTAATATTATTGAGGATGTGGTAGTGTATATGGAATGGAAAGGATTTGAGGATGTGTCTGTGGATATTGTCATGTCCAGTCACTGTATTTTTTCCTTTCTTCAAAACCTCAAATTATTCGTCGTGTTAACTGTTTATATTTTATCGTTTTATTAAATTATCTACTATTTTCTTTGCAATTTTGTTGAAGATATTATTAATAATTAAATTTTGCTTTTATCCGTTACTTTAAAATTGGTTTCTTGCATTACTCCAATAAATTATGTATTAGTTGTTCAATTAAAATTAATAATAATAATTAGTGTAGTGTATTCACGGCCTATCTTCATAGATATTATAGAAGGATAGCGTACTCTTGACCTACCTCAATTCCGATTGTGTTAACCAGGCGTACTCTTGACCTAACGCAATAAATTCTATATTAACTCTGACATATGTTACATAAAAAAAACTGGAAATTAAAAATAATGTTAATAAACCGTTTGTTGTGGTAGGTCAAGTGTACGCTAGTTTAAATGAATAAAAATGTGATAGAAAAAAGCGCTAACAGAGGTTTCTTAACTAAAATATTTATTTACTAATAATAATTATTTTTGGATAACTACTGAAAATAAATATGAAAAACAAAATAGATGATATTTATGAAACATCTGACTAACTGAGAAACTATTTTGGAAACAAAATATAAAATTATTAATAAGAAATAAACAATAAGAATTGCAATGTAATTTTTTATTTATTAAGGAACTATTGAGAATTATGCTATTGTTATAAAATATTTTAGTATTTAGTCACTAGTCATCAGTATTAATGGAAATTTGTCGAGATGAATTAACGTTTTTTGTTTTAAGTATACACTATATTTAATCTTCATAAATAAGAGTTGTTAAGTATGTATGTTGCATAAAAATGGTTAATTTTATTACTCTTGGGCAGCCTAATGGTAACATATCATTTAATTAAGGTATATTAACCAAATTTAAAATAACAATTTGTTCAAATATTGGTACAAATTATAATAGTCACACAACAAAGGTTATAATTAAGACAAAGTACATATTTAAAGGTTCAAGTGTACTGGTTAAAGTAAGCCAAAGTAAATCTTAAAAGAAAATCAAAAACCAATTTGTTTGAAAATGATAGTCAAAACAAAAAGAATGAATCCTGGTTTGTTTATTTATTTATTATATACATTAATGTGACTATGGTTAATTTAAATCGCTACAAATGGAATTATATGTTATTGTTATGCATTTAAATCATTTTTAGTCGAATACAGCTTATACAAGTATTTATTAGATTAATTTAAATCATTTTATATATAAAGGTGAAAAAAAGAAACAAAAGGAATCTTTAACATCTGATCAATAACTTAAGAATTGTTATAAAACTATTTGAATGTTTGTCATCCCATTTTACAGCCAAAACCTGTAAGACATTATCAAACAAATATCTGAATGGTTGTCATTCCATTTTCGAGTAAAAATTTTCAAAAAAAATGGGTAACAATATAATATAGATTTAAGTTACTTATTTTTTTTTAAATTTTAAATATCTTTAATTAAATCATTTTAATTTTATATTTTATTTACTTTATTCCTTATGTTTTACCACCTATGCAAGGAATACTACAATCCAAGTATTAAACTACCTTTATTATTTAAAATCATGCAAGAATTCTCGTTAATAAATATTATGACTATGATAACCATTAATAAAATAGCTAGCCTGATTCTCAAATTCATTTACTCTTCGAATGGCAGTTCAACTTAATATTTTAGAATTTAAAAAAGTTGTTTAGATGCGTGAAAGAACGTTCTTATAGTCTGTTCGTTGGATCTTTCGTCGTACGTCACAAACTATCGCTTCAAAAAACGACGAAAGTTTTAGAGTGCGTTCTTTTCTAACGCATTTGGTTTACTTTATCAGACTGAATGTTTTTGCGTCGTTTCTCGAAGCGATAATTTGTGACGTACGACGAAAGATCCAACGAACAGACTATAGGTAGACACATTTTATTTTTTCCTATCTTGAATAATTTTCTCATATATCTCTTGGTGAAACATTTGTTTCACTGATTTCAGTTATTTCAGGGAAACAAACCAAGTGTTTACCATTTCTTTACCTATAAATGGTGTCTTATTTATATAGATTTTATAAATAGGGTATACAAATTGGTGTATTTTGTCAAACAAACTATGTTTAATTGTTATTGTAAATATACAGTCAGGTTTTCAGCGTTTCTTATTAATTGAGATTCTGACAATATAAATATAAATTCAGTTTTATTTAATTTAACAAAATGCCTAGGATTTATATAAGATGCAATTCTATCACACTTAGAACAAATTCTGTAAACAAATAAGTAGCAGAACTTATGGCTTAAGAATTTTGTTAAGGGAATGGTTTACAAAGATAGGTAAACCATTTTCATTGCTAAATTAGAGTCATATATGGGAGATACGGGTTTTTTGGAGAGTAACTTGCATATAAAATTTTCAAAATTCAGAAACAAGCTCCGAGTTATATTTAAATTAAATTCTAAGACATGTTAAGGTGTCTTCACACATACAAAATTTTTAACAAATTACCGTCTACATTTATGAATATATAAAATTTTGGTGGAAGAACAGATCATGTTTTGATAATGAATTTCATAGAAAATATGGCCAAACATTCAACTTATAACAAAATAGGTTAAATAAATTAAAGTGGCTGCTTTTGTACGTTTTCTTAATTTTCTTCATCGTGTTATGTGATCCTTATCATATTTTGTGAACGAGTTTTATAATCATAAATTTTAGAGCTTAGATAGATATGTTTAATGCTTGAAGCCATCACTTTTTGATACATCTTAGATAGATAGTTTACTTGGTATATTTCATTTTTTAATTTGATGGAATTATAGAACATTTTTTCAGAACTAATACCTTTGATATTATTCATACTCTGTACCCACCTTATTCATATTATTCATTAGTAAATAAAATAATAATTGGTAATGGTTATGTACAGTATATTATTCCAGAAGTTTTATGCTAATAAGTAGCAAAACCGCTAACTTGGTTATTAAACCCAATTATCTTCAAGTAAACATCAACTCTGACTTACTGAAATAAAAATAATTCGCAAGGAATATACTGGAACATACTCTTTTAAAAAAATACCGCTCCGAAGAAAGAAATATAAGCAATACTCAATTAACTAACATCTCAGTCCGATTATAGCTCTTCTTTCGATTACAAGGTCATTTTTGAGAAAATTCGTGTATGCAAACAATCAGCCAACTGATGGGCGCACAGATTCGGTAAGGGTTTTCCAAACTCTTCATGTCGGCGTTTCAATAAGTATAAAAGAGTTTTGTGATAATATTTACCGTTTAAAAACAATATAATAGAAAAAAAATATTTTAAAACCAATGAACGTCAACACTCTGAACTGATCTTATAGAAATACAAAAAGTAATAAATACGATATTAGCAATTATTAATCAATTGCAATTTGAAATATATTTTTAAGTAATAGAGAATCTAAATCTACATTTTAAGGAAACATATTATGATTTTGTTAATTTTATTGATAAAGAATTGGCGAATGGAACACATATCTAGATTGAATTTCATAATTATGATTTTTCATCTTTATTTTATATAAATTTAATTCACATTAATCTCTCCAATAAATAAAACTGTTTGTATTTTGATAAATCTAACTTGACTTATATTAACAAATCGGTACCTCAAGTGTCCATGTTAAGGTTTATTTCTTTCCTGACAATATTTCGATTCTCATTAATTTACCTTCTTAAGCAAATTATTTTAGGCGACACATTTGTTTTGGTAAATCTACATAGAATTTAATTCAGGTGATTCCAATGAAAATCGAGAACGAAAACAAATATCCAAAATGATTCAATGATCAACTAATTAAACTTGTGAACCAAAAAAACAAGCGCACAAATTTTATAAGCAATCCAATGAACAAGCATATTACAATTATGTTCAAAAACTTCAAGTCAAATGTAAACAACTCAGTAATGGTTTGTATAAGCAGTACATAAGTAGACTGGAATTAAATATAAAGCATAAACCTAGGGAATTTTGGAAACATCAAAATTAAATTTCAAGTCGATTCTCCCTTTACTTTCAATATTGAATTACTTCAGAATCAGATCTCACATTGTCCGGCGCTCTTGATAGATTAACTAATGTATTTTTAAAGAACTGTATTTACACTCTTACATATCCTATGACATATCTATTTCAAAAATCTATTATCGATCGCGATGTTCCTGACTGTTGGAAATATAGTTTTGAAACACCAATTCATAAGAAAGGCGATCGTAGGTAGTGATGTTTCGAACTATAGAGGGGTTTGCATACAATCAGCAATGCCGAAATTATTAGATAAAATAAATTCGCAATAATTAATTTGGATATATAAAAACATAATGGATTTTTTAATCTCAAATCAACAACTTCAATTTTTTTTTCATAGATACCTATTAATAGCCATGAAAAATCAGTCAAGTTGTTGTGATATTCATAGACTTTGAAAAGGCCTCTGACAGAATATGGTATTCTATTTTAATCCACAAGCTTCGAAATTTAGAATTAAATGAATCTATAATTTATTGGATAAGTAGTTTTATCGCTAATAGAAATTATCAAGTTAGTATAAGTAATAAAACTCTCAATATAATTGAGATAACCTCAAGGGTTCCGCAGGGATCACACTTGGGTTCAATTTTATTCTTGCTATTTATAAATGATATTTTAAGTTGTTTCCATCATTTTAAAGTGTTAATGTACACTGATGACCTAAAACTGTTTTATATAGTAGATGACTATCACGATTCCTTAACGGTTCAAAATGATCTAAATCGGCTTGCAGAGTGGTGTATTGAAAACAAGTTGTATTTGAATATTCATAAATGTAAAGTCGACTATTTTTTCACGTAGATGAGAAATAGATTTATGGGAATATAAATTGGATTACAGGGTGGAACAGAGAGTGTCGGAGATTGATGACCTGGAAGAAACATTTGATACTAAGCTAACGTTTAAACTACATATTAATAATTTGGTTAAAACTGCTGGGCTATGTATCGAAAGTATGAAAATATTTGTCTGTGGATTCAATTAAAAAAATATTCTATTCGTTGGTACGATCGCGTCTTGATTATTCTGTGGTGGTTTGGTCTCCGTATCAAATCAATTTAATTAATCAATTGGACTAAGTTCAAAACAAATTCTTGAGTATTGTTGCTTATAGATATGAGATCAGCTTACAACAGCTTAACAGTATGATTTAATATGCAGTTGTTAGTTTTTAAACGCCTTGTGGATGAATTGTTAATAACTTTATTTCGTATTCGAAATTGATATCAAGTTTCGTTCAAATACCCAATAGCTTTGGACTTCTGGGTCTTTTGATCTTTCTAGACTTTCCAAGTCGCAAAATTTTCAAGTTGAAGTACGAGTTTGTATGCACGTCAAACTGACTTTTGCTTGATTAGTAAAAACATAATAAAAGATATCAAATTAAAGGTTGGAGACGGCCAATAATTCAAAATTTATCACTGAATAAACACTTTCCGTGCTTAAACCGAGAAGAAGAACTTATAAAAAATAGACTGCTATCCTGAAAACAGCTTAATAGGTATTAGGAGTGTAGAGTTGAAGAGAAGTTGCCAAAAATAAAAATTATATAATTAATTCATTAACGTTTCAAAGAGTAAAGAACCTAAAGGCAATGGAAGTATAAATATGCAGAAAAATTTTTAAAATAGAAACTAATGGAATTAAATCTTTGACAAGGCCACACCCAGGAAGAGCTGTAGCTGTCTTCAAAGAAACTGACAAAAATATTTTAAATGCTTGAAGTGTAAATGTCTGGACATGGACCAAGATGTAAAGGGGATATTGAGTAATAGAAAAGTTGCCAAGAATAGAAATGAATAGAATAAATAGTAGAAAAGATCAAAATAGAAATTATCCAATAGCTTAAAGAGTAAATATTTAGAAATGGATCTAGGGTAGTTTTTTTACAGACATATATTTTCTAATTAGTTTCTAATAATTACAAAATACAAAAATTTTTGCAAATCTACAATAAAGAGTCTTATTATTACTATATAATAAAATAATTAATTATTATTTATTTTGTAGTAGTAAAAAAACAAACAACTTCTATGTTTTATGCCACGATAGATATTGATTACACAAGAGTAAAGTATATGTTACAAATAGCAACAATAGTTCGATTGTATTTTTTCCATTAATTATAGCATTTGCAAATGAAGAAGGAGACACACTGACTTTGTTTTACCACATTATTTGAAATTACACGTGACTATAGTCATTATCAAATATAAACTGTTTAAAGATTCCTAAATATATATGAATTTAATTACTAATTGTTTTCATTCATCTAAACATATAAAAGAACAAAAAATATTAGAAATGTAAATTAATTTACAATAATAATATTTTTTTAAATTATCAATCAATTACAAATAATTCTAATCATTGGTTAAAACTTTAAAATTAAATCAAATAATAAATATAAGTTCCAACTAGACACATTACTTTATTACAATTACAAGTACAAATCGTACTTTTTTAAATAACGATTATTTACGGCTGTAGTGCTTATAAATTAAACTTGTATCAAATATGTAATTTATTTTTTCAATGGCTAGAAGTGAAACTTTCAAATACAAAAAAATTATGTGTGTGTCAGTATGCGCAGACAAGGACTGTAATTTAAAAGTCAGTAATGGTGATGCGGCGTGTCGGACGCATGTCTTTATCCTTGTTTGCCTAACGGTGCCAACTTGCCTAACATAGTGCGCCATCACCACGCCTTATAATTACGACTTCCCGGCTAAATGGACTTGCTGTCAGCTCGCACCTTCATTTGTCTTAGGCAAGACCGAGGCAGGCGCGATGGTTATCGTTAATGATGACCGCCGCGGCCTCTTCTCTTCGACGCCAACCATACCCAAGAACTAGGTAGCAGCTACACCGACAGCTTACATGACCGCCTGTCAGTTTCCCGAAGAAGAAGAGGGAAAAAATGGTAGTCCTCATTTCGCGTCATTCCCATAATCCACTTAACAAGTGATTAAGCCTTCCCTCGAAATGGGATTATACTTGTAAATCGTTATTTTCATTGTCATGCTTATGGTTATTGAAGCTCCCAGGGAGTTAAAATGCCGCGCCCAAACAAGCCCTCCGCCCACAGCCCGTTGCATCCTTAATGACCGACAAACTATCGCCGAAAATAGGACCCTTTTATGTGCGAGCGCCTTATTTTCATTATACCATTCTTTACGTGGAAACATCGGGTGGCCATAAATTACCACCGGGGGTAAATTAGAAAAATTTGACAGGGCCCATACGTCTTCGACCCTCATAAACTGAATTATCCTTGGCTATATATCAATTTGTCGTTAATTTCAAAAGATTTCTATCGCTGCGAACGGAAGCTCGAATTAGTAAGGAAAATATGGGGAATAATTAATGGGGGCCATTTAAAAATCCAATCGTAAACTAGAATCTTGTTTTCTTTATTGCGCCAGGAAAATTTATCACCGGTGATTTTTCTAGGTAAGAAATTACAATATGCCTCTTATAATTATTCACCTCGGCTACGACCTTCTTGGAAAACTTATCTGAAAATTATAAACTCACATCATAAACTACACCTGATAATTCGCAGAAATTTATCACGACTCTATTCTTATAAATAACGTTTTATGTAATCATATTGCATATGTATTAAATATTACATAAATGTGTTACATGCTTAAACTTATATAATGTTAATTATTAATGCAGGCCGCTATTATTCTTATTAAATTAAGACAGTATTACGATAACATCATATATCAAAATATACATTTAAAAAATTAAACTTAACTGTATATTTAGTAATTCAATTTTCTTCTGAAGTAATATATGATTGAATTGAATAATACATAAATATTTTATTTTTTAATAAAAAAATATTGAGTAATCAAACGCAGTATGATGATGTATGTTATGTAGAGGTTTAATGTTCTTAATTTGTATATAAGATTTGTTAGACAAAATATTGTGAAATTATAGAATTATATTTTTTATTAACTAAAATGGGATGCTTTTGTTTAGTTATTTAAATTTAGTTCAATAATTTATGGTATGTTTGGTTATATAATCCTAAAATAAACATTTGTTACATTTCTTGGATTTCTATAATTTCTGTTTTCATTTTACAATTTGGATTTAATGAACTGTGGACCGGGAAGAGTAATTTAGACTAAAATACAGTAACTCATTGATGATGGAGGCTCTACTTTGTTATACATATTTAATCACAAATTAAACACAATTTTTATTTTGCTACTTGTTATACAAAACAAAGTGAAATAGTTTTACAGTTGTAGAACGGAAAAATCTAAATTTATATAAAATTAAACAAAAACGTTTACTTTGTTGATATCACACTTTATTTTTAAGTGACTCGAGTTCCGATCATTAACTGATCATTTTCAAACTTAAAGTAAATTAATCTACGACAAAACACTTATTTATACACAATGAAATAAGGAGGAAAATACTAGGTCTACTATAATAATAATGTAAACGTTTTTGTAAAAAATAATGTAAACGTTTTTGTTAAATTTTACAAGATGTATCACTAAGTTAACGCCTCAACCATTAATATATATTTTAATTTTAGGCGGTGATGAAGTTATTTTGTGCAAGGATAAATGAGGTTTCATTTTGAAAAGTTTATTTTTTACGGAACTTTGCAATGAATTAATTACTGTTTAAAATGAGTTAAGGGCAGAAGGAAAAGTGGTAGCATGTAATATTAGAACTACATCATCAATAATTACGAATGTGCTGGGATTAAAGTATGATGGATTGGGATTAAATAAGCCCATGGTAAAGAAAATAAAGGAGAAATTGGGGATTATTGTGGGATACCTTGTTAAAAGAAATTAATTGTGTGTTTTTTTTTACTGGAGACGTTCTACCAATAAAGGATATTTAACAATGTTCTTAAGCCTTTTTTTCTATTGTTCGAGTAAGAATTGACTATGTTGGCAATAGTAAAGATTTTTGAGTAAAGAAAGAGCTATATATTCGTGATTAGAAGAGGTATATCTACCAGAATATAATAATCGCTAGTAGTATGTTCTCTTTATAATACCACCAATGGGATTAGGTTAAATAAAATACATTATTTCTTAATCTAATTTTAAAAATGTGTAGAAAATGCTTTTGAAATTTGCTTATTGTCTGCGTGAGTTGAATTATCGAAATGTAAACTTTATATTTTAGAACTTCGGAACATAATTTTTATAGATAGGTCGATATTAAATTAGTATTATATCTATGAGTTCACATTAGAAGTTTTTGATATTTTTGCCAAAATGATTTTACTCTTTCGATGTTGCAATCCTGCTAGAGGTAAAAAAATAGTTTTTGATTGAGATTTTGCAGCAAGTTTGAATTAAATACTTTTGTCAGCAGTTTAGAAAATATTTCTAAATATGCGGAGTCGTTAATTTTTATGGTGTTTTCCCATAAGTGTGTAATTTTTTTTTTTACACCTGGAAAATTAATACAATGGGGTATAGGTGACTAGAAAGTTTCATAAATGAGTTTGTTAAATGGTTCAGGTATGCACTGTCTCAATCGGAGTGAGGATATATCTATGATAAATCTGTAGGTATCGGGTTAATAGTATGTGTTAGCTAGGTGAGAGTCCTGAAGAAGCTGATATGTTAACTACTTTAGAAGGCAAAACGTAGGAAGTATTAAATGATTAACATTAAATTATGTAGGATTGTGATTATACAAGTCCTAACAGAATATTTTGTATTGTAAAAGTGATAGACGAGAACCATGAAGAACTACTTGTTGTATTGAGAAGGGATTGTAATGGGTTTGTCTGATTAATAAGTTAATACGCTCCGTTAGAAAGACAATTGTAAATAAGAATGACAAAATAACATAGGATTTTCATTAGAATACATTTACACAGAAAGCCAATATGCCAAACCAAATCAATGCTTTTTTACGTCAAGAAATAAAATTGATGTCTTGTAACATTCAAGATTGACTTATATTCGAAGATATAATAAATGAAGAAAAAGCGGTTGTCTTTTTAAGTGGAAAATCAAACCAGTACTTAGAAATATGTTCGTTTGATGCTATTTGATGAATGATTAGAAGATATTACTTAAAAATGGACATGAGGTGGATATAAATATAGGATCAGGATCTAGTCTCATAATACTGACAATAATAATTTTAACTAGTAGAAAAATATCAATAGCTTATTATTATTTAATAATAATTAAATATTTTTTTATTAAACGCATGAAGGTGAAGAAATTTTAACAGAGTATTTCTGTATATATTAATCTGTCTCATCTATTGAATCGTCAGTCGGGAAGTCAGGAAGGGGAAGAGTAACTAATGATATTTTGCATTTTATATGTATAAATAAAAAATCAGTCCAGTAAATATATCTTTGTTTATGGTTAAATTGTTAAGAAAGATTGCAGACATAATCAACATAAAGATGAACGGTTTAAATATTCCATATGTTGACCATGCATCTAATCTAGGCGTTATAATTAATAACACTTTTCGTTATAGATAGCATATTAATAAATAATTCTACAGCATATTTTAATTTTAAAAAATTATGTTCTTATAGAACCTATTTAACTGTTAAAACAAACATTTGTTTATGTGAGAGATTTGTTTCATGCCACTTAAATTTTTGTTCTACTCTTTATCACCCAGCAATTTATAATAAAACATCCTACTGTATACAGTTCAAAATGCCCATCTGAGGCTAATTTACGGAATTCGTAAATATGAACATATTTCCCATAAAATAGCAAATGCTGATTGGCTAAATATGGAAACATCTTATCTTTATAACAAAATCACTTTTTGGGATGATGCATATCATCAAGACTAGATTTAGGAGAATTTCTCCTCCTAAACACTCTACACTACGCTCTTTGAACGATCGTTTTCGTTTCAGATTTATAGATTATACAACTCCGATATTGATGTGTTTAAACTACATAATATTACTACTCTCAAAGTAACTCTCAAGAATGTATATGGATGATATATATTTGCACAGCGATAGACGACATGACATACTTTAATTTTGTATTTCTGCAGAATTAAATATAACACAATTTTGTTTTGCCTTAGTTAATAAGGCATATCTAGTTTAATTTAACTTGGTTTGTTTCACATTTTTTCTATATTACTCGACTAGTTTCGTTTTTTAGGCATTATCAAGAGTGAATTAGAAAAGAAACTGACAAGTTTATAAATAATAAGATTGTCAATCTCAAATTAGAAATACTTAAAGTTACGGTGGATGTACAATTTACAGTCACTGTTAATAAATAAAGTGAGTGATATAAAAAATACTTGTATTTCTAATTTATAAAAATATACCCCAAAGTGGAAGCCTCCACTAGAACCTCGCCTTTGCCGTCTCATTAAAACTCACAAACCTAATCTACCAATTTGACAAGTAGTTTCATATATTAACAGCCCTGCCAGAATTTTAGTTATCAAAATTTATCAACGTTTGGAATAATTTACAAACTTCGCTCCTAAATACGCTTTCAATTCCATGGAACTATTTCAGAAACTAATATTTATTACAACCCCACAAAAATCGAAATTAGGTTCATTTTATTTCTGTTAGTATGTTTGAGTTATGTTAAGAGAACTTAATATAATAAGAAAGGGATTACTATCTTAAAATATTAGTTTCATTTTATGTTTGTAAAGTAATATATTTTCAAATATCCCTATAAAGGAATGCTTTTAGTTTGCATGAGGTATTTTGGATATACTAAACCTTAATCCCTTAATAAAATGTGTAATTTTCAACTCACTATAAATTTGCCTAAAACAAAATAATTTACAATTTGTTAGTCAACAGAATAATGCGCTAGTTAGTGAATCACATTTTAGTCCTTTGGTGGATGATTATTTTATGTCAAATATAGAAGAAATAATGTTTAACTAATTTTTACACAATCTTATATAACTGTTTGATCAGATATGTAGATGATGTGAATATGCACTTTAATGATACAGCACGTCAGCTTGATCAATTCCTCAATTTAATTAACAATATATACCCAAAAATTCATTTCGCGGTAGAGGAAAAGAGTAAGAAAAAATGTTCTTCCTCTTACATCTTACGCTCATTCACAAATATAATAAAGTTCAGTTCGAGATATTCAGAAAACCTAAAGTCAATGCCACAATTCCATATAACTCTAATCATCCTTATCTCATAAATTGGCGGACTTCCATTCAATGATATTCCGAGCTTTTATAATTTCATTATGAGAATGAGCTAGAGTCAGTAAATTAAATTTATTTAATTTTTGGAGAAAATGGGTTTCCAATTAATTTAATTCAAAATGTAATTAACGAAAAACACTCTAGATCAACTAGAGCTTTTATTTACCGTAATATTAAAGAAAACCTTGTTGTTTTGACAAATTACCTATAAAATATCAAATATTTCTTTAAACCAAAATCATTACATTGTAGAATTTTATTCTCATTTATCACGTGGTGAAACATTTTTAATATTAAGGATTGTTTATAGAAAGGCACTTGGTTGGTTTCACAATTATTTACCCTTAATGCAATGATTCAGGCTACCGAGTAAACTTTCGCCGTTAATAATTAAAATAAAATTGATCGAATTAAAAACTTAGATGTAGAGCCAATCTCAAATATTATGAATGCAACAGAACATATATAATACAGACAGCTAGAAGTTTTAATAAACCCTACAGAGCTTATAGTCATACATAACAAGTTATTTTGTAAAAGATTTACTAGTATATAATCATTCATTTACACCTATGGATAAACATGCTTACATTATCATAATAAAGGCTCAAGACCTGATTTTTTAGAGTTATTAGAAATATTTCGTTAATATAAAAATCCTAAAACACTAATCTACTCAATGAACAGACTGATTTATAAATTCGCCATTATTTAAGCTCTTATAATTACATTAATCTCTTCTAAATACATCGCATTCTAGGCCCCAAGAACTATTATTTGAGCATCTCAAGTAAAAAAACATTTAAATACAGGATGAATACAATTAAAAATAAACGATAAATAAATTAATATAGGCCAAAAATGAATATGAAATAACAAAAAGTAATTTAAAAAAAATTAAACAAACATTTAAAATAGTCAAGAAAACAAACAGTTGTATTCAAAACGGATATATTGCAACCATAAATTTGTTAAAAACAAAACAAAAAAACAAGAAAGAGCAAACATTTTGATTGTTCTCTTTTGAATTGTGTAAAAATGTGTTTGGCAACTTTAGGAAGCTTTGTATGTTCCGTCAAAAATGTAAAGAAAAATAAAAATATTCAAACTAAATTCTTGTTCTAAATACATGATTACTAAACTTCACTAGTAAATATAACTTTTCATGCTGAAAAATAAAGTTATGGTTGAATATAAAATATACATATTGTTTGTAATTTGTAATAATAAATATCTTAAAAAAATAAATATATACTGTGTCCCAATTTCGATGCTCACCATTGGTATCTCTGTTATTAGAAGAGACAGAGCAACAGTTAAATGGGGAATGTTTTTTGCAGATATCAGTGCTCATAACAAATCCTATTTCAAATTTACCTTAACTTTTTTCAATTTTAAGATATTTTGAAAAAACCAAAATATGCCAATTTTAATTTTCCTCAATAACTCAATAACGCCTAACGCGACCTCTATTAGCCCTTTACATTATTCAGACACTTTTTTAAGACAATTTTTTTGGTGTAAACAGAAACCCCCAATTCGCATTTGTTTCCAGTTTATTGGCGCTATCTTTTGTTTTTCTTATGGTGGCCATATTGGATTTTAAGTTTATTAGATAGTGCTTAAAAAGTGCTTTTCAACGATGTGTAACATGAATAAAAATTTTTTAGTTACAAGCAAAATTTTAATAAACAGTAATGAATAATGTAAAGGTTTAATAGAAGTCGCGTTAGGCATTATCGAATTATTGAGGAAAATAAAATTGGCAAATTTTGTTTTTTTTTTTTCAAAATATCTTAAAATTAAAAAATGTTAAGGTAAATTTAAAATAGGATTTGTTATAAGCACTGATTTCTGCAAAACATTCCCTATTTAACCGTTGCTCAATCTCTTCTAATAACAGAGATACCAATGGTGAGCATCGAAATTGGGACACCCTGTATATAGATTATATTTTATTACATTTATAAGTCTATTTTAAATCGTATGTCAAAAATAACAATTGATATAAATCAGAAAACATTAGAATGCGGAATGAAAACAATTAATACATAATATACAAATTGATATATTCAAAAAATTAATTTAAAATAATTAAAAATAATATGATTATTGAAACTTGTAAATAATTTTAAAAAACAAATAAATATAGTCAAAAAACATGTAAAAACAGCCAGATAGCTATTGAAATTCATATCAAAAACAAGTACATAGAAAAGACAAATGTTTTTATAATTCTTTTTTAATAATTTTCTCTTCAGAAATGCATCCTAAGAAATTTTTGTGCGATTTCTTAAAAAATGTAAAAGAATTACAAAAATTAAAACAAAATCATTAAATAATATAAAGCAAATACAAAAACTAACGATTGTGATTGTAAAAATGTTAATAGAAACTCAAAAAAAATAAGAAAAAGAAAAGAGTATAATCGTTAAAACAATAAAATATAGTACGCAAATATTTGAAAATCCAAATAAAAATAAAAATAATTAATCTAGATTTATTCATTTTGTAATTTATAATATGGGGGCCATCCAGGGACAATTAGTATATATTATCAAATATTAATGTTATATTTGTAAAGAACACATCTTAAAAAACTTCTATTCATAGTCACTTCGTAAACTTGTCGTAACGTGTGACACTGTCACTGTATTGGTATTTTCTTTGTTGTCAAAAGTCCTAGAATTTTGAATCTAAGAGAGCAAAGGTTAATTCGTCAAGGAGCAAACGGGTACTACTTTCCTACTATACCTCGTAATCTAGTAAATGTTCTACCAAAACAAAGCAACTATAATTAAAATGTTTTAAAATTAAGAAAGTGCGAGCTACATTTCCAAAGCTTTTTATACACTTTTTTATTCTCAATGATTATGTAAAATTTTAAATTCTGTATTAAGTAACCAGCATGTTTTCTTTTTGGTTAACATATGGGTACCATCCAGTGAGATGTATTAAGATTTATACGTAACGACGTTTATACGTAATTTTTCAAGTTGGCTCTTCCAATTTATTAACCAATATTTTATTCCAAGGATATGGATAAGATGCAAAAGTAGGTGTGTGCAAAATTACAGATTGCCGGTGTCTGCGCTCGCTGGCTTTTCTGCGATTGTTTACAACCGGCCGTTTCCATCACTGTCACCGCCCGTCCAATAAATCAGGCCGCGGAATTATTTATTCCGAATCCGAAAAGATTTTTTGCAAACCGTCTCCGATCCTATCCAATTATTGTCGGTATCTTTGTGAGCGCCCGCTCGAATACAAATGAGCGAATGTAAAAATTTCTTCTGCGCGACCATTATAAATTACGCCCGATGAACTCGCATATCCTTATTATGCCTCCAAGAGATCAAAGTTCCGCTATCTGCTAGCTGCTCTAATTCAAAACGTCGTGAAGAATTACACCAATTACTAAGCGGACTGGCGCCACTTTTAGTCCTGGACAGGATCCAACTAACTTTGTCATTACAAACAAAATGTACTTAACAAATAGTCTTCTAATATTAGATATGTGCCGTAAAACAGAATTACGCCGGACATATTTCACCCTAATTTAATTACGCGCTAAGCGTCCGTAAGTAAAAACAGTACAAACATCGCGCATCTAGAAGATTTACGGTCCGTCTTAAGGGGCTCTATGAGGTTTGCTTAATCATTTACTACTTTAGCAGCATTATTATTATTCGATTAAGTAAATATTAGTTGTACAAATTAAAATTAGTTTAAGAGGTCAAGAAATTAATTGAATTTTCCGTTCTTTCGCGGTTAAATATTGTTGAGGTATAATGATTAAAAATGACAGTTGGTATGCCGGAAATCCATATCATAACCATTCGGTTGATAATAGCAACTGATAAGGTACATATTCTTTAAAAATTCTAACAAAGAAAAAAGAGCTTGCTAATCGATTTGTTCCTTTCTTGATGAAAGTGTTGAATCGTACAATGTTTGTTCATTTTGATTTAAATAGTTTAAAAGCGGTGATTTCTGTTTCAACGACAAACAACACCCTGGAAGCTTTAAACAAAGATGAGTTGGAGAAGATGCTTTTGAAAAATTCGGCACAAACGCAGACAGAACTTGCAGAATAGTTAGGAGTAACCCAACAATTAATTTCTAAACGCCTTCATGAAATGGGAAAGATCCAGATGAATGGAAAACAGATTCCTCATTAACTCACTGAAACCAACAAAAATCAACAGATGGCAGAGTGTCTTTCTCTGCTCAATAACAGCGCCTAAAGTCTTTCTTGTTGAAAATCGTTATATGAGATGTGAAACGGATACTCTGGATAATCGAAAACACAGAAAGTATAGGTAAATCCTGGCCAATCATCACATCCGGCGACAATAAGCTAATCTCTTTGGAAATAAGGTTCTTCTAGGCATTTGAAGGGATATGAAGGGCATGCTTTATTGTGAACTGGTGAAACAGTTTATATTAACGTCAATTAAACCACTTCGAACAATTTTATTTACATTTATTCAAAATAAACCTTGAATGTATTATTTATTTGTACACCTAATAATTGCTTAGAGTAAGTGCATGTTACTTTAATCACATATTTAAATAAGATGCACTTTCGAATAATCCTCCGAGAGAAGCTTGCATTAGGTAAAAATGTAATCTGTATAATTATGCCTTAAATTGGATTATCCTATTGTTCGGTATGAAAGAAGGCCGCAATAAAACGATGATTTCCCGTGGAGCGCACGGAGAGAGGGCCGACAGGTAATAAACAGATTTTCTAGGCTGTTCGCACAATGCCGTCGTAAATCTCCGAAACGAAATGATAAATGGGCCCCGAATGCAAACAATATGCCCCCGTAGACGTAAACAAAATAATGTTGGATATTTGTTATAAGTCAGACGGAATGGAAATTAGAAGCGAATGCCATTAATAACGTTCGATGGCTTATTGTTGGGGCCGTCAGTTTTCTATTATGCCGGGGCCGGATCATCAATCTCCGCGGAACCCGTGAACCCGCGGCTTCCGCGGCCTCAAACCACCCCGCAAGACATGACAAACGATGACAGGGCCGCGTTCCTGACGTCTGCTCATCATCCGCGCCAGCTTTTTTCGCTTCCTTTTTGTGTCGTTTATCCACACTGACACACTTAATTTATATTAGACATAATATTAATGGTTCCATTTAATGTTCAACCCCCTTGCTGTTTTAACACACTATATATATATATGGTATACAAAGTCTAAAATTTAAAAAAAAATATGTAACAACATAGGAAACTACATATCATCAAAATTTTATGTTACATATCTTTCTTATAAGAACTTAATAACTTTATAGAATATCGATTGAAAAGACTAGAGGCAACTTTATAAAGTATCAAGACTTCCTAGGTACATGATGATCTTAAATTTTCTTACATAAACGTTAAAACATTATAGCAATTTAAAATTTCGCAATATATTATTAATTATATATTCATTGAGACCATTGAGTAATTATTTTAATTATTGAACATAATTCAAAAGTAACTTTTTGATAAGGAGATGACAGATGAATTTATAGTTAAAATAAAACAACACAATGGCCTCCCCCCAATTGTGTTCACTTTTATTGTTGATCAACAATAACAGCACCTTAAAGATTAAATTAAGTGTATACAGCTACTGTGTTTAATTGTGTTTAATTTATTTACAGTTTTGAAATGTAAAATTATGACGGGATCACATGTATACTTATTATCTTTATAAACTTGTTTATTTGCACTTGAACACTATAATGAATAGCAAACAACGTTAGAGCATAAAATATGTTTTAAACTTGGGAAACGACCAAAAGATATGTTCGAAATTTTATTATTAGCAAACGCATTAGAGCACATGACTTAAATAAGTGTCTTGATACTTTATAGACGAGAATAAATAACAATGTCATATATTAAATTTTAAGGCAAGATAAATACATGACGAAACCTTACTAATATTGGTTCATTGTACGAAACAAAACTATTAACCTGTTTATTTCTAAGTAAAAAATAGAAACTATAAAAGAATACTGGGAGGAAGAAATGAATGAAATGTGTAACAAAATTATCCGCTAAAATATTTTATTATTTCTAAATATGAATTTTATTACCTTATAAATAGTTAAATATTGTTTTAGGCCCATAACTAAAAATAGTTTAGTTCTAATCGCTTCAAATTTAGAATAAATCTCTATTTTTGTAATATTTGATTTGCGGGAATTAAGTTATAAAAGTTTATTATTATTATTCAATATAATTTTTAAATCACATTTTGAGACCATAAAATATATTAGACGAAATTATTAGATAATTAAATTCCAACACTATTAATATATAAATATAATTAATCCAATATCAATATTGGAACTTGAAATTAACATCATTCTTTAATATCTTGAAATTTTAACTGACTAATTTTTAATTGCATACCGCAAAAGTAATAAATATAATAGTGATTTACAGTTAAAAGAATTATAGAATTAATTCAAGAAAAGTAAATACGGAACCATATTTATGCTAGAACAAACATAAAATATTAGTTATCATGGATAATTAATTAATTCTAATTAAATCTTTCATCATGAGCAAAGAATTAAAAAAATTGACAACGTCTTAACGTATCATCCATAAATTTACAAATAAACAATATATTCAAAAACAATTTACTTAACGACCTATTAAATTTATAAATATAAATTTTAAGTGTATTAATTATTATAAATTAATATGACTATTTTTGGTTTGAGTTTACGTGAAGTGTTTTGTAAATGAAAATAATACACACTTTTATTCCTTACTGCACTTGTTTATTTGTGAACGAAATGTACATCTAACGCTTAAATAAACAAGTGAAGTAAGGAATAAAACTGTGTATTATTTTCATAAATTAATATATTGGAAACATTTTTCTTAATATTTAGTCATTTTCTTTCGAAATAACAGTTTGGCTATAATTTTTATACGAATATTTGTTTTAAGAGTAACAATAAATTATCAAGTATTTGTTTTTAGTATTATTTTTCCAAAAACTACAAAGGTCTCCACGAAAATAACCTCGACAACACATCTCTCTCATTTTAAGTAAAAAGACTTTCCAAATAACAATATAGCTACGGTTTACACACACCAACAATTGTTTCCAGGTTATTTTCTACTAATTTTTACTTCTTTTTTGATAATATTATGTTCATAGATATTTTTTCCATCCAAATTTAGACAAAAATTATTATCTAAGGTCGAGAAGAGAATAGCTTAAAAATAACGATATGTAGTAGCGAAGTAGAATTACGTCCGTTTCTACTTGGCTGCTACATAGACTAATTTCAATTCTAACATAATAGTGATTGAATAATTAGTTAGTAGTAAGCATTTTCATGAGAGCCGTTTTGCGGACTCCTCATGGCGCACGGAGAGAGAGATAATGCAAACATGGGAAGAGGACAGAAGAAGTAAGTACTGTCATCATCAAACTCGATCACAGCCATAAGATGCTTGAACTTATAAGGAACCAGCTTAGAACATCCATCCCATTCATGACAGGGCATTTAGCCCTCCTGTATCATTTGTGGAAAAAGGGAAGAAATGAAAGCGACCGAGCACATATGTTACTATGCACTTGTGTCGCGATTATCCTAAAGCGTTTTTCACACTAACGATAATTTCACGAAAAAGTGAGCAGCATCACCCTAAGAAAGTTATCAGATTCATGGAGGACGTGGGACTGCTTGGGAAGTGATCTGTTAGGTTGCACTTCACGAGAGGCTAACACACCTTATATAACCTATAACCTATAAGCACTTTCATAAGAAAAAACTACTACTTCAATACTAAAAATTGTGCGCACAGAAGGAGTCTACAAGTTTGATGAAAGAAAGCACTTGTTATGTTCCATATTTTTATTTTCAGTTTCCTGCACGTGTTTCGGACTTTTCAGTTCATTATCAAAGGTAATACTTACTTCATCCAACGTATACATCCGGTTCCATCAAGAATGTAGCATAACAAGCATTACCTTTATTAGAAGAAGTCTACCTTTGAAAATCATACATATGGAATTAACTAAACGACTGGATAATATATCATTACATATCCACCTTTCAGAAACTATTGAAGATGTCAAGAACAACAAACATAAGCATTACATCGACCGGCTCAAAAAGCATAACCAATTAAAACAAAAACAAAATCGTACGCACACAAAGAAACAGACAAAACATCATATTTTCTACATAGTTACTATCTGCAAGTTATGTACTTATCTAAAACCAACTTCAATATTAATGAAATGGAACTTTTGAATAAGGGTCTCAAATATTCTCCGGTTATTAGAAACTCAAGGAAAAATCTGCATTGCCCATAAACCGTATAAATATAACATTAGATCTGGAAAAACTCCCTTTTACCGTCCGTTTGTTAACAATAAACCATGTATATGCTTTATTAGTGGAATTGCTTATTGATTTTTTGATTGATTTATTGATTTTACTTGACATGTCCTCTTATAAATTTATATTAATACACAATTAATATAAATTTATAAATTATTTTACAGTTTAAAGCAGGGAACGTGCGGGCGGAGTTCTCGAAGTGTTCTTCCACTCAAACCCATATTAATGAATTATGGTATCCTCACCAGCAGTGTATTTTAGCCACTTTTGGTAATCTTTTGGCTATTACTGGTTTGTTTTGGCTCATTTTGCTAAGATCCCAGATTCTTTATCGACAGAAAAATATTGTAGCGTCGTGTCATCTGCAAACAAAGTAGCGCTTGCTTCTGAGTTAAATTCAGGTAAACTATTGCTACAAATAATAAAGAAAAGCGGACAGAAAATTGATTCCTTTGGTATACCATGATCAACAGACAGCAGATAAGAGCAATACTATTGCGAATTTCAAAGAGGAAACATATATCGTAAAAGTCAATAACTTTATTAGTGAAAATAACCTTCAAATCATTAATAAACATCCAAATGAGAAATTCCAGAAAAATCTATCAAAACAGCAAACTATATTTTCCCAGGCAGTGAAATACACAACTACAAAATTATGAATCCGAGGGCACTTGCACTCTATGGGTTACCCTGAGTGCACAAACCGACTATCCCAGTAATACCAATTGTTGCCTATATTAATACTCCTTCATTTAAAGTGTTTTCTTGTCAAAAAACACTTCCAGGGAATTATTTCCTGCACGTCCGAATTCAGCATAAAAAGCTGAAAAATTCTGAAAATCTAGCTGTCAACAAAAATTTAATTCTTGTTTTCTTCGACGTCAAAAGTCCATTCACATCAATTCCAGTACCAGAACTTAAAGATATCATAAATAAAAATTGCCAGGGGCAATCAACAAGTTATAATCTCATAAATGTATGTTTAGACCAAAACTACTTCCGCTTTAATAACGCCTATTATATTCAAAATAAATGACTGCCTATGAGATCTCCTGTTTCACCCTTCTGCGCTAAAATATTCATGAGTGATTTCGAAGAACAACTATTTAAAAACAACAAGTCTAGAAAGAATATATATATAAATATATATAGTGTTTGTGCATGTATATCGACGATATTTTCTGCATTTAAAAGGGCACAGACAGAGAACTTACGCATTTTTAACAACACTCAAGTCTTCTTCTTTGGGTGCCTATTTATTCCAAATATTAGCCCCGATTACTATGTTCACTTTGACAAATAAAGCACTAATAACCTTTCTTCACAATTTTATTTGAATTGCAAAATGTACATTTCGGGCACATTATTGACCATTATCAATGGCTGGCACAGTCTAAACTTTAGTGCTTTAGATATTTGATAATGGCCACTTTATCGCCGAAATGTCCATTTGGTAATTCAAATAAAATTGTGAAGAAAGGTTATTAGTGCTTTATTTGTCAAATTAATTTGATCCTGACGTAACTCAATCAACCAAATTATTTACTATGTTCACGGCTGCTCTGAATAGTTCGGTGGTAGTTTTTGAGAACCATGTTAAGTTTTTAAGTCATTATATTCTTCTTCTTCCTTTTCTATCTTTTACCATAGACTTTCTCTCGGAGAATAGATTTTAGAAGGGGGTATTTGGTCTCGTTTCTCATAACATGTCCAAGGTTTCTAGTGTTCTTCTCATGGTGGTTTTCATTACTTACAAGTCCCTCTTCATTGTTTCATCACTACATTGTTGGTCACTCTGTCTAATCAAGAGAGCCTCAATATTCATCATATTTCGAAAGCCTCGAGTCTTCTTTGTGTCGCTTTGGTTATAGTCTATGACTCCATTTTATAGAAAAATATCGAGAAAATATACCATCGAACAAGTCTAATTTGATATCGATGCTGAGGCTGTGACTTTTGTACAATTTAGCCATTTGGTTAAAGGCAGCTTTTGCTTTCTCGATTCTGCAATTATCTGATGTGAGATTCAATTTAATCAAAATTAATTTAAAAAAATTCATTTCACAATTAGTAAACAAACTAATCGAACGCTTAACTTTTTGGACCTAAACATCTCAATAGAAAACAGTACATTAAAGAATCCTATCTACAGAAAACCCACCACTATAGACACAATCATCCTTTCGACTTCACAACAATTAGAAAAAATAAAATCTTCTGCCCTAAATTCATACATTCACAGTCTAATCAATACTCCGCTGAGCGAAGATGACTTCAACTGAGAATTACACATAACATACGGAACGCCAAAAAAACATCGGATTCGAGAAAAATTAAGTCGATCGAATCTTGAAACGAAAAATAAGGAAAACAATTCAAACACTATTTTTCAAACAGTTCCATAATTTCATATATAAGATGAAGGTAATGCCACACTTGTCCTTTGGGATGTCAGAGAAATGTTAGAAACGAGCCCATACGTAACACAAACTAAATATCCATTAGCCACCTTCAACAGTAAAATTAACAACATTTAAAGAGAATCAACAAATTTAATAGGCAAAAAACCCAAATCAAAAACCCAAAGTTACCTCGATTATATTGCCGTTTGAAAATACCTAAATCCGATAATATAAACTCACCCACCTACAAATTAGAAAAATGGTTAGATAAAGAATTTCAACAACTTAAAATACACAACAGCTTCTCAGTTCAAAATTCGTTTGAATATATAAAAAATAGATATCCTTAAATACATTTTAATAAAAATCAACATCCCCACAGATAAAATCAATACATACATTAAATTAACAAAATTGGTAGTGGATTTTTGGTTTGAAAATTTCCCAGCAGGTGATAAAGAGATTAAAATTGGGCCAGAAGACATGAAGCTCATAAAGGTTACAAATCATTTGACCCGATCAACCAACGCCACAAAATTTGCTGCAACGAGAGTGTCCGAGCTATAACTGATAAATTTTACAGAACATAGTTCTGCATCGTCAGTTCATCCCTATTTATAAATGGTCTAGTCAATAGGTACACAAGGAAATCAAATTATGTATAATAATTGTAATATTTATAGTTATAATTAAAGTATTAATATATCAATTATATCTGACATGAGTACTCAATAAACGTTATGGCTACGGTGACAAACGTTTGATTTCATTTATTATTGTGGGGAATTTGAAATTAGGCACATGATATATGAATTTAGAAAGTTTTGACAGGAAATCCAGCGTGCATTGTTGCTATAAGAAAAGGAGCTTCGTTTCCTTTTAAGTAGAATTACTTTTGATTGGTTTAAAATGTCTGAGAGTAGGGCTACTTGATTGGAGGATATATAATGAGTTCCAAAAACGACTTTTTTGAAATACCTAATATTAATATACATATTTATTGATAAATTTGTACATATTTACATTTAACTAATATCAGTTGTTAATGCATAGATGGATGGAAAGATGAAATAAAATCAAATATGGTTGAATAAGCTTTTGTAAATTTAGGGCTTATATTGGGGTTTCTAGTAAGACGGTATAATGATAACATATGAAAGTTGAAAGGACTTTTCAGATAAGAATTTTTCAGATAAGTATTAAAGACCTTCTTTGGTATTATCACAGAGTAGCTAGTTAGAAGGATTATGTAAAGGATTAAGAGGTGTTTTGAACCATGAATCCTACCCACGGACTCCTTTAAGAAATGAACGAAATCATTTGAGTATACTTCAAAACATATACTTCCGTTGAAATTTATAGATCAAGAAACACCATTAATAAAAAAATAGTTAAAAAAGGGAAAAAAATTAATCAGAGCCTTTTTACCTTAAGTCGAGACCTACTAAATTAATACAAAATTAAAACTGTGTCACACACTTTTAATAAAATAGTGGCAATACACCCACTATAAATACAGTAATAACCCCTATATATCTATACAATAAAACTCTTGGTTACTTTGTCTGTACATCTTTGTTTCAAAGTGTATAAAGATGTCTCCAGTATCAACCCTAAAAATTGTTAATAATTATTTTTTATATATATAAAAAGGGCTTTGAACAAATGAATTTTAGCAAAAGTTTCTTCAGAAATTCCGACAAAAAGTAAAATGTTTGTCTATAGTAACTAGTTGACAATTTTTTATAAAACAAGGACGCCAACTAATTAAAAAAGATTGAAATACATCTAAGGAACCTTAAAACATCTATTTTCACTGAAAATTAACATTCCATAGAAACAAAATTAAATTGCCAAGTAAAGTGATGATCTGTAGAATGGTGAAATATAAATAGGAGAGAACTTTGCCGCAAAGCTTAAGGTTAATTTAGAATTGTGATTGTATTATATAATAGACATTTTGTCTATAAATCGAAAGAAATAGGGCAATAACTACCAAAAATTGAGTCGACAATTGATATGTTGCATTAGACTACATATAAACGTACTAGTGCTTGGAATAAAAGCTCATCATGTTTTAATTTTTATTGAAACATGTGCGTTCTAAACAAAACTGTATTCTTTACAAATTACTTATCTTAATTATTTCTACATCTATCGTACAAGATAAGTCAAAATTTAACCTAAATTAATTTCTTCTTGAAGCAAAAAAAAGGAAATTTTAACATGAGCTCTACAGATTTCCGCCAAAAAATGAAAATTTAAGTTTAAAGTTGTTCTCCAACTGTAAGATACTCCTATAATAAATGAAGATAAAGCAACGATTGTTATATTTAATGAAAAAAAAAACACAAGTACAGAACTTAAAGAAAAAGTAACTAACAAAAACTTTAAAAAAAAACAAAGAGACCGATTGTTTAGGATTAAAAATCCAAAAAAATCTTAAATGAGATAAAATCACTCTAACAAAAACCAATATTGGCAGTAGATAAAAGGCAAAACTATATACCCTTAATTGAAAACAACCAATATCATGTCAAAATTAACTACTTTGTAACATCTGGGGAAACGCAAATGTAAAAAACACAGGCGCAAAAAATAGCGTACTAAAAATATACAAATGAAAAAGAAATAACCAATACTATTAAAATGTATTAAGAGACACAAGAAATAAATATAAAATCTACTCTTAATATAGAATTTACACTACTTTTAATAACAGAGGCTACAAAACAATCCAACAGCTTAAAGGAAGAACTATTGATACTTAAATACCTTAAGTATGAAGTAAAAACCTAATAATAAAAAAATTGACTATTGTGGCTGTTCATTGTTGAAAGTTCATTTTATATATAATTAAATTTTTATAACTAAAACGCGAGACTTTCAAAGAGTTTTGTTTGCTTTTAATTTTGCAGCTATAGTTGTTGCGAAAATTAAAGCAAACGAAACTCTTTGAAAGTCTCCTATCTCCTTTTATATCTAATAGTGATTAACAAAATATAGCGTGCCAAGTGCGAGAAGAAGATACAATATTTGTATGCAGATAAAAAATGTAACTTAGTAGGTAAATAAAGAAAAAAAACAGTAAGTAGTATCTTAAGAAAATATTATAACAATTGATCCTACTATAGTTTCTGCACCGTAAAATAAGGACAAAATTATGTTCTTATAGTTTCAGTTTTATAATATATGATCTTGGATATTTGCTATGGTTTAATAAACTTTGTAAAATAAATTTATTTTGATATGTTGATAATGATAATGGCCTTGTAAAGGTTTAAACTTTAGCCGCTGAATAAATCCTGTATGTGGTATTAAGTGTAGTTTTATATATCATTTAATAAAGTTCTTGATACAAGTTGTACCACACGTTATGGCTTCAAACATCCCACAAGTTCCTTAATAATTTAAATCCTTTTCTATTGAACATTATTTTGACATTACTTATTCAGTATTGCACTGGAAAAATTATTTATCTCGAGATAAAGCTATCACTTCAGAAGACACATTTTTTTAATTATTATGATTTTTATTAGACCAAATTAACAAAAGTACAATTAAAATAATTTACTATTATATAATACCCATTCCAAGCCACTCTTCAATCAATATTTGGAATGTTTGAAAAGGTTTTCCTATATTTTTACTTATTTTTTTAATAACCCATTCTTCAAAGGAAAATACAAATTTGGTGAAAATATACCAGCTATAGCAGCAGAGTCACAAAAACATCAATAACAATAGTGGATGATTATTTATTTACTTATCAACTCAACGACAAAAACATCTAGCAAATAAATATAAAGTGCGAGGAAAATTTTAGTGTTTTATTACAAGTTTATTATTATTATTTCGTAATTATTCACTACGTTATCTTAATATGAAATACATAATTAATATTCCTCGTAGCTTTGCAAATAAAAAAAAACACTTTAATCGTAAGTGTTGACAGGTTTTACAATGTTTTAGACAAGAAAATTAATTTCAGGTGTTGGCACACTTGTGAGTTAAATGTTTCGTCTTCTTCGCATTTTGCCAAGAAAACGTTCTGAAATTTGGGGTATAAATTACATTGATTTGCTTTATTTCCTTACAACATTTTTATTGTACAACTTATATAAAACTTTGATAAATAATACGTTATTTGAAAATGATTACAGTCTAAAAGTGGTTCATTTTAATCACAAGCTGTGTTTTGTATGTATAACAACAATTGGGGGATTCTACTGAAATAATAGAACATGTTAATCTATTTCAAAAATAGGGCAATAGCCGAACAATTACAATTACTACCAAGAAATGCTAATTCGTAAATGTAAATGATAATTGTTATTGGCAAAAACATATTTTTGAATGTAGGTGAACAGTTAGAATATTTGTTCTTAAAATAAACATTTGCATGTGTACTTAATGATTTACCATGTATACTTTTTGGTAGTATAAAATTATCATTTCGAACGGTTACTCAATAATGACTCACTATAAATTAAATATTATATATTATAATAATAATGAGTAGCATATAATAACATATAGTAATTCCAATAAATTTGTTGCTGATAAATGTAAAATTTTGTAAGATCTATATTTGCATTTTTATATAATAATAATAGATTTTCATGTTATTTTTGGTTCTAGATATTTTCCAAAATTCATTTTGGGCCAATTTACAATAAAATATTTTTATCTGTTTAACAGGAAAGAAAAATTTCGTTTTGTTGTTTCTTACTTAATAAGTTGATTATAATTTGATAATACTTCTTGAAACAAATAAATGTATTTTTGTAATATGTTTGCCTAATTGATAAAATGACAGAACTGAAGTGCATCGGTAAATTACAATTACTTATGATTTATTACCAAGCCGCGGAGGTGGTAGAGACAGGTTATGCGTTTTAGTAAAATGTCACCATTTGTCATTGTCTTCTTCGAGTAATTAATTCGAAACATCAGTGGGTCATTTCGAGTTAATTAATGATCAGTGGCGCGCGTGTACCACCTACGGAAACATCGTCGAAAATGAAACTCCGCCGGTCGCTCGCACTAATTCATTTAAATTTCATTTGGAGCCGCTGAAAACTTATTTATTGCCCCGTTGAATTATAATGCCCAAGCCGCAAACGTTTTCAAACAGGTAAAATATACGGACAAGTTTATAAAAGATATGACAGCCGTAACAGACGCAACTATAAAATAAATAAAGCCGGAGCTCGATTTTACGATCGTCGTCCCGTAATAACTCCATCATTGTGCCCTCACTTTCATCCAACGTTTCCGAGGCTACTGATTATAAAGTCGGGTCGAGTTCAAAGGAACACGAGGCTCTGTCATCGTCACCAACGTCATGGGTGGTAAGAGCCGACAAGCTAGAAACGTGGCGGTATTAGCGCTTTGTCATGCTTCAAAACGCGCCGTTCGAGGGGTGAGGTTCGTTTCAGCAAGGTGGGGGACCGCGCATGCGTTCTGTTAATGTTGTAGAGGTTGCGGTTCGGATAAGTTGTGCGCTTCATAACGTCCGAGTCCTCTGTTGCAGACGCTTCGTGTTGTTATAGTGCGACGGTATATTTGTGTTTTAAAAGTTTTCGTTTGGAATCTCAACAGTTTTACCTTTGATCCAAATGGTGGTGCTGGAAGGTGGCGGAATGTTGTCTTCTTCTGGAAACCAGTATTTACAGCCGGATTATTTGTCTCCGCTTCCAACTACGGTTAGTACCATTTTTATATATTTTTATTATGTTAACTCGCAAATTTAAAAACGTAAAAATGTTTTAGTAGAAGGTAATTCAATTTGGTTAAATTTAATTAGTCAGCAATTAAATTTCTAATTATTTTTAAAAAAATGTAAATTTAATACTGAATATTAAAAAATTGCAAACGCAACTTCGTTTTTACATTCACATCAAATTGTTAATAACTGCATACATAACTACAATTGCCGATATGATCTTCTTATGATCATTTTGTGTTATAGATTTTATTTGGTTTAAAATTGAGCCTTAGTACTTATGTTACAAGACCAAAAAACATGTTTGAAAAGACACTTGAGGATCGTAAACGGCAGTCGATCATTTTAAACTTTACTATTATCTAATTTTAAATATTCATTGAACATTATCCGTCGCTTCTTTTCTAAATTCTATTTCTAATTTTTGGTAATTATTTTTATGAACATTAAAGATAGATAGTAAAAATTCGCGATTTGGTTTTGCCGTCGGAAGCAGTTGTTCACCTTTCAAACTACCGAAGTAGTTGTCATTTTTCCATATGAAGGCATTTATAAAATTTCAATATTTGCAATATTATCAAAAAATATTTAATCTTATTAGAATCCATGCGGGGTTTAAGGCTTACAAAGTATTAGACATTTATACGTAATTTGCAAATATTTTCTCATATTTTTAACAATTTAATGTATTAATTATTGAAATTATTAAAAATTATTTTCATTGCAATGTACATATTTTAATGGAAATGTTTTTTTTTAATAAAATGTGAAAAAAAATGATTTTCCTAACAGATTTTAATGAGTTGACTAACAATTTAAGCGAGCAATATTTTATTTATATTTTATATGTCTTTTTAATAATCAACTATATTTTTTTGATTAATAGTTAAAATAAAATGTCAATTGTATTAATCTTAATTAAACTTAACTATTGTATCTTTTGACTTTAAAGAGATAATACAAATTTCAATATTTTTTTTTAGATTGCTTACTTTACATCACAATTTTTGATCATTTGATTAAACACTTTATTAATCTGTTTTTGTTTTAATTTACAGTTGGATGCGAAGAAAAGTCCATTGGCCTTATTGGCGCAGACATGCAGCCAAATCGGGGCCGATTCTCCCTCATCGAAGCCGCTGATCTCCCCACTCGAGAAACCTAAGAAGAGCTCCTCTTCGGACTTGTCGCGCTCTTCGCCGGCGGCTTCGCGAGACAAGCCGGAGAAGCCGACGGCCCGCAGCAGTCCGACGGAACATAAACTCGCTTTCAAGCCGTACGAAAGTAACGTGATCACTGCGAAAAAGCCTGAGGAAAGTCGCCCGCCTTCAAAGTCTGCCATGTCCGACTGTTCTGATGATAAGAAGTCCGAATCCCCGAGCAGAAAATCCGTGTCGCCGGCAAATGCAACCACACCACTTCCCGAAACGGCAACCGGAAAGTCAACCCCCAATTCAGAGCGCAAGTCCGCCACGCCAAGAGGAGCTAGTCCGATTATCCGTTCGGGATTGGAAATTTTGCAGGGGCACCCCAAGGATACGCCATTGGGGACGTATAAATCTGGGAGTTTATCTTCAAGCCTAAGCGGTGGCTTAACCAATCCGCTAAGTTCCCTCTGCTGTCCTCCCGGATTAGAGCACACGAATCCAGCTTTTAGGCCTCCGTTTCCAGGAGGACCATTCTCACACCATCATGCCGCTATGTTGGCCGCGGGATATCCGGGTTCTAGCCCAGGACCGTATCTAAGTTATGCGCGAGTGAAAACACCGTCGGGTGGTGAAGCCTTAGTACCAGTGTGTAAAGACCCTTACTGCACAGGATGCCAGTTCAGTATGCACAACCAGCAGCTCCTGATGGGCGGCGCCGCCGCCGGACCTTGCCCCAGTGGATGTACACAGTGCGACCACCAAAAGTACAACCTCGCCATGGCAATGTCCTTAGTGCCTCCCGGTCAACTGCCTGCCTCTTCCTTAGCTTACCCTCAGCTGAGTCGGCCGTATGTTTGTAATTGGATCGCGGGTGATACCTACTGTGGAAAACGTTTCGTCACATCTGAGGAACTTCTGCAACATCTACGAACACACACAAGCGGAGCGGATCCCTCCTCTGTGGTAACCTCCTCAGCCTCTTCCCTGTTGAACCCGCACTCCCTCTTCTCCACATCGCCACTCCACAGACCTGGTTACCCCAACCCTCCATTATCACCACTATCAGCAGCCCGTTACCACCCGTACGGAAAACCATCACATCCAGCCTCACTAGCAGCATCCCCATACAGCGCCTTCAACCCCACGACCTTAGGTCCATACTACTCCCCATACTCCATTTACGGACAGCGACTTGGCGCGGCGGCCGTCCACCCATAATACGGTCAACCGCGATATTTATTTATTACCGACCGTAATCCATACCGACAAGCAGACCAATACGTTTAAAACGATCCTGCAGTTGTCCATATGCTCTACTGTGATAATATGTAAATATTTCTCTCGAAGCTGACGCTGATTAAGTGCAATCTTGGAAAGTATATATATAAAATTGAAAAAAATGAGACTCTAAGTTTTAAGGGCAATAAATTATTAAGTCCAATTGTAAGTTATTCTCTTCGTTTTTTCTCTCTCTCTTTCAATCTCTCTTCCCACTTTTTTTTTGTTTAACCATATTATAAGATACTTTGATGATGCGTAAATGAATTTGTATAGCATTGTAAGTATTATGATGTTGAGTTTCGATGATGCTTTAATAAAAATGTTTGTAGTATTAAAACTCTTTTCCTTTATTCACATTAAAACCACTAAAATAATATACCCAGAATCTATTAGTATGATAAACATTTCAATGCATATGGGTTTGTGTATAATGAGTTCACAATATTTAACTAAAATAAATATTAATTTAAAACTTGAAAATTCGAACTAATAAACAATAAGATTTATATTAATTAAAAAGGAGTATGTAAATATTGATTAAGTAGTTATCAGCTACAGTTTTAATCAAAACAAAAATAAAGGCAAAATTAGTTAGCAATAATTAAAATATTAATAAAAAACAATATTTTTTTTAAGTAAAAACTATGCTAGGTAAATAATCAATTCTAGTGTATATGTGATATTTTTATAAACATTACAACTTTTAACATATCCAAGTTTTATGAAGTTTATTAATTACGATAACAATCAACGATATCCTTTCGTTGTGATTACCAAAATTTTAAAGTTTCTGTGGCAAAATCGCACCGACATCGAAATATATTATAATAATTAAATACATTATAATATTACCTAATTTTAACTTAATTTGTAGACCGTTTTTAACAGTATTGTACGTCAATAGTTCTAGATGAAAATAATAGGTCTCTAGCAAGGTTGCAACGACACCGCACGGTTATATATTTTAGGCTTTAACAAGTTTGCAGGTTTTCATCGTTAAACAAAAATGAAATGTCATATTTTATTTTCATTTTTATCCCATTTTCCAACATGAGAAAGAAAATTTTTCGAATTTGAATTTTTTTAACTTAAAGTCTAACTCCTTACCGAAGAACAATACTATTTTTGAAAATTAATGTAAGAGAACTGGGCGTTTGCCCAATATCCTTTTAATAACATTAATAGACTGTACAATTTTTATTAGGGCAAAATGGTCAAGAATATCGTAATTAAAATAATAATACGTTTATCTACAAAAATATTGCAAACCATAGTAAAATAAGCAATTTATAAAGGATAACTTGGTTATATTACAATGAAAGAACCACCATCTTGAATCAGGAACTTTATCAAATTCCTGATAGTTTGATTTTTTTTTATTTACAAAAAATAGCAGAAAAAAACCTTGTTGAGGTTTGCACTCCAATGGATTTATGTTTAATGTGTAGCCATTATTAATCATTCTAGAATGTTAAAAAGAAATAAATGAAATAGAACAACCGTTTAGAATAAATATAATTATTGTCACGTCTCATTGTGTAAAAAACCCTGTTGGCAAATACTTTACTTCTGTCAGTACTAAAATAAAAATTATCAAATTGACGCATAAGCGTATACAACAGAATATAATTAATATGAGAAATATCGACCATTTAAGCGTAAACATATTTTAGAAACGAACTATATATTGGGTAAATTAATAATAGCCATTTTGTACTTAAAATTACGACTACTCATCATCTTCGGGACAACTTGTTCATATGATGTCCAAAATAACCCTTAAAATTGATGATTTTGTTCAATAAGTATTATGTTAAAAACAATTATATGTCTTGGACCTAGGTCGTATCTTTATTTAATTTAGGAGACACTTTTAGTTAAAGATCGATTATCAAAAATACGATTTTCCAAAATATGATGATAACATTTGAAACATCTCTTAGAAACGGCAATAGGAAATTATTTGAGTTCTATTGGTAGCAAATATTTGTTCTAAAATTTTGGGTTATATGACATACGATCTTAAAGGACTAGAAAAGGATTGCAAATTGTCCCTATTTTACAGTGGTAGATCACAAACATTGTAATTTGGTACGATTAATAATACATGTAAATTATAATCAAATTTGGGTTATGAAAAATGGTCTTATAGCTAAAAATGTCTTCTATTTATTCAGTCGTAGCTTTACAGTAGATTCTTTCTTAGAAGGTATCAAAGTGAATTCTAATATAGAGGATGAAATAACCTAACAGATTAAAAAAAAACTGGTATAAAACCTATTCTATGTTTTTTACGTATTATTATAATAACCTCCTTTTTCATAAAAGTGTCATTGCTGCAGAATTTCTCATAGACAAAATAATAATAATAATAATAAATCTGTTTTTTGTAACTCAAATTAAATACATTTTTTTGAAAATAATATGTATAATTGTAATATTAAAGAAAATAGAGTAACAAAAACGAATCTAGATCAGAAGCAAATCTGATATCGTTGTTCCTTCCCCTAGATCGTAAATACAAAGAAAACAAAAATATATTGTAAGGAGACTTAGCGAACTAAACTAAATAACTAAAAATAAATTAAAAATAAAAATAAATGGCAGGGATGGGTATTAAAAAATATACTAAATGTTTGAGATCAAAAGGTTAGTAGATACTTTTGCTCGCAAAAAATAGCATTAGAGTTAATTTTGTTCCATTAGTAATATTTTTTTAAATATCGTTTAAAAGTAAAAAGTGTAGGATGTCCAAAATTATATAAATATACGGAAACTTAATTTATTATACATATATGGAGCACTAAATTAGTTAAAACCATTTTATAAAACTGACAAGCAGCGTGAATATTCTTTTCATTACAAGCCGGTTAAGTTCATCAATTTTATATCTAATAGGCTGCCTCCTACGTATGCTAAAAATTAGTAGGACACAGGAATTTTGAATTCTTTGGATTCGAGATTGAGAACGTAAATCAATGCAGGATAAGACCAAGGCTTCACAAAGAATAGTTTTCCTTTTTCTACTTAAAATGTCTTTGTTCATGAAAATTGATTTGAGCGCAATAAAGGCGCGCCTTGTTATTGTTCCCATATATTCTCTAAAACGGAAATTATAACCCAGTAGTAGCCCTAGATTTTTAACACAGTCGGGAAAGACAAGAGGGGTCCCATTCAGGAAAATATGAAGAGATTGTAATGCAGATTTTCTTTTTTGTTCAGGACCAAAAATTATAGCTTTTGATTTTACTGGATTAATTTTTAAGAAGTGCAAAGTAGAAAATTCTGATATTTTATCATGATTAATTTTTGTTTCAGCATTCGACTTATCGCCTATGCCAAATGACAAATATAATTGCGTGTCATCTGCACATTGGTGGTACTGACAATGATCTATGTAGTTAGCAAGCAACAAGTATATATTAAAAATAAAAGTGGCCCCAGGATTGAACCTTGGGGTACACTTGATAAATTATTAGCCGAATCAGAAACGGTTTGACCACATTTAGCTTTTTGTCGTCTATTTATTAAATATGACCTGACAAGTGCACACGCTGATATACTAAATCCAATAGATTTAAGAATAGCCAAAATTAATTCAAAATTAATATTATCGAAGGCCTTGCTATAATCTAACAATACTAAAACAGTTACTTTATTGTCATCGGTTGCCTTTATAATATCATTAGTGATTTTTAACAATGCTGAAGGGCAGCCATATGAAGAGCGAAATCCAGAAAGTTTAGATAAAAAAGGTAAAATGCTTACGGGCCGCAAGTCATTAATTAGAACAGGATTATTTTTCTTTGGAATAGGAATAATTATAGACTCTTTCCAAGCATCCGGAAAGGTATCACTGGAAATGCTCTCATTTAAAATGTGGGTGATGTAGGGTATTAAGAAAGGACAGCAAATATGAATTATTTTAGAATTGATATGGTCAGATTCATATTGAGATGGCGAGAGTTGATTTAAAATGTGTTCAACGTCATTTTCACGAAATTCCACTCAGTTGTTTTTCGGACAAGTAGCCAGCATCCGAACGGCGATTTTTGGGTTTCTCGTATTCCTGGACATTTTACAGGCGGAAGATATTATAATTATTATTACACTTATTTTTTATCCGATTTTAATAAATAAAACATTAAATTAAACCATTTTTAAAAGACTTTAATAGGATCTCAACTGTTATTTTTTCTCGTACCCAGTTTTTGACAAAATACCATCAACATTTTTTTTTAAATTGCACTGTATATATATTTTTATTGATTCGCAAGGAGATTTTTTTCTGAATATAAAAATGTAGACAAATTTATCCATACATCAAACTTAAGTCGAGAAATTGAGGATTAAAAAAATAAATAAAAAGTCAAGTATCCATTGTAAACAATATACAGACCCTATTTTAAATGTCAAAAGTGACAGTGACAGCCATTGATACAATACTGCAACGATTTTTAATTATTTCATAATTAAAATGTTGCAATATTTCAAACACTGTACTAGAATTTTGTGCTTCTACAGAAATCGTTTTTCAGTTTTCGAAATCTTGCAACATTTTTATTATGAAATTATTAAAAATCATTGCAGTATTGTACCAATGACTGACACTGTCACTTTTGACATTTGTAATAGGCTCTGTATATTGTTTACTATGGGCATTTGATTTTTAATTTTTTTTTAATCCTCAATTTCTCGACTTTGGTTTGATGAATGGATAAAATCGTTTACAAATTTAGATTCAGAAAAAAATCTCCTTGCGGATCAGTACAAAATATATATACAGTGCAATTTGAAAAAAAAAAGTTGATCGTCTTTTGTCAAAAACTGGATGCAAGAAAAAATATCAGTACAGTTCATATTAAAGTCTTTTAAAAATCATTTAATTTGATGTTTTATTTATTCAAGTCGGACCAAAAATAAGCGAGATACAGCACCAAAGGTTTTTCGTCAGTCACCCTGTATACTTCGTATATAGGGAAAGTAAAAATGAGAAAAAAAATTGCAACCATAAAATTTATTTTGCAGTTTAACATAAATCTTTGTTATTTGTACGATGACAAAAGTAAATTAATGGAACTTTTTGAATGTGAATTAAAACACCAAATCACTCTTGGTTCATTGATCTCCTTAAAAATCATCATTTAAAAAAAAATGTTTTTGTACTAACCCTACGCATACAGAACACTGCAATCCCAGACTTTTTGTACGGATTAGAACAAAACCCATCAACGAATAAAATACCTATTTGGAATTTCAAATGTCGGAAAGTTTCTCTTACAAAATATACAAAATACTTCTACGGCCTTAAGGAAATATTAAGAAGTAGCTCAGTTTTTCTTACGGTTGCATACCTGGATATTGCACAGATATGTTGATAATTCGCATGAAACTTCGTTTCAATCAAAAACTCTAGCTACCCTTTAATAGTTATATTCATCAATTATTTCGTTATTTATTCTTCTATAGAAGCAAACGGTTTATTCAACTGAAACAAATTCCTTTCCAATTTCTTTTAATCATTCTCCACTAAGACTTGAATGTGATGTTCCGGTTATTATGCCAGTGAAGTATTTGCTAATATTCACATTTATTGTAAATTTCTGAATTGGAAAGGTGTCCGCTTATTTTTATAAACAGATGTTCATAATGCTTTTTTCAACTTTTCTAATTTTATAATTTCCGTCTGTTAACTATCAGCAAAAATTTCTTTATCTTTTCAATTTTCTTTCCTAAAATGTGTGTAGTAGTAGAGTAGCTAGCAGTATTCGTGAATACAGATTAAAAATAGTCATCACACAGAAACATATAATTCTTGTACAATCCGCAACTGGAAAGGTTTTTCTTAATTTTATAAACGGATATTATATTATTTTTTAACTTTGTCAATTTTACTTATTAATATTGAACAAATATACTTAGATCTTTAGCTAAGCAGGCAAGTTACAATTAATATAACGCCTGAGGCAAATAAATCAATATTTATATACAATTATAAAAGAAATGTTAGTTTTTCGGCTATAACCTTTAAAACGAAAAATCATGTACGTAAGTTCAACCGTTAATTCCTCAAGGAAATCTATATTGTGTCCTGATCAAAATTGCCCCGATTCCTTAAAAAGCCATGTTCTTAAGTGTAAGATCTTTCTCCATTGGTTTAGTTTACATCCTAAAAAGGCGTTTTTGAATTCATTTGTGTGGTAAGTGTTACCTAATCAATTATACTCGCTCAATCTTATGGTATACTCGTGAAATTAATACCACAATTCGGCTTAAGGAATATTATCGTCGCAAATGGCGCCCGACCAATCTACAATCTTATTTTTTAGAATTCATCCGTCTGAGATGTGAAGTTAAAACATGATAAAATCAACATATCGAGCTTATATAGCTAAAGTTGAACATGATATTAAACGTAACTCTAAAACATGATAAAATCAACATATCGAGCTTATATAACTAAAGTTGAACATGATATTAAACGTAACTCTAAGGAGTTGTGGAACTTTGTGCATTCCAAAACCGGTACGTCTAGAATACACGCTCAAATGCATTTTGGTGATATATACTTATAGAAAGCCAGAGAATATTGTGGATTCTTTCGCCACTGCATTCTCTAATATTTACTCCACGACGTCAATTATTAATCTTTCCCACTCTTACTCAAACTGTAACTATTTTGATTTGTCGCCGTTTAATGAAATTGATATTCTATCTGCTATTAATAAATTTAAAAGTAACAATACATCCGGAGATGAACAACTTCCTAGCTTCATCATCAAAGACTGCAAATGCATATTTGTCAAACCCTTAATGTCAATAATTAATTTGGCTATCGAAGTATCGAACGGACACTTTTCCAGAGTTATGGAAACGAGCACGAATGATCCCTGTATATAAGAAAGGTGATAAATCCAATGTTGGTAATAATAGAATGATAGCTATATTATCAAATTTTGCCAAGATATATGAACAAATTGTATATACGTTCTTGCATAACCACGTAAGATCTTCAATCACTTTACACCAACATGGTTTTATGAAGGGTAGATCCACAATTACTAAACTGGCAATTGTCACCCAGTTTCCAAGCTTCACTTGAAAAACGTAAGTAGACAAACGTAATATATACATATTTCTCCGGTGTATTTTATTGCGTAAATCATGTAATTTTGTTAAATAAACTTTTGGGCTTGGTCAGCGCACTTTGCACCTGATGAAATTTTATCTTTTAATACGAAGTAATTATGTGTACTACAATGGGCATAAGTCCTATGAATAAATATCAACGTCCGGGTTGCCTCAAGGCTCTAATCTTGGCCCCCTCTTATTTGCAATCTTTATTAATAATCCTTAGCTTGCAATGTTTTAGCATATGCGGATGATTTAAAGATATTTTCGAGTATTAGTAATGTTGATGACTGTATATACAGGTGGTGTCGTGATAACAAACTTAATATAAATATAAATAAATGTGCTACTGTTACTTATGCTCACTCTTTCATGCTATGTCAGAATTATATCTACAATATAAATGGTGAACCTTTGAATAAACTTGATGAAGTCAAGGACTTGGGCTACTCTTCGATAGTCAAATAACCTTCAAACAACATATTCACTCTAAATGCACATCAGGTTCCAGGATGATGGGATTGTACGTAGTCGCTTGGAATATGCGTCCTTAATTTGGAACCCTCACTATATAAATTTATCACTGTTACTTGAAAAAGTACAACGCAAGTGCTTAAAATTTTTATCATTTAAAAGTGTTGGCTGCTACACGAAAAGAGGGATTGGTTACGATGTCTTACTTTTACAACATGATGTAGAGTCTTTGACAAAACGTAGAGAGTCAACAAGTTCTATATACATGCAGAAGTTAATTCATAACAAAATAGATTGTCCAGATCTTCTAACAAAAGTCAACTTTTATGTACCAAATTTAGATGTGATCCCCATATATTTTTCACAAAAACCAATTATTATTTTTTGATCAGGCAAAGAAAATTTGCATACTATATAAAAATGGTGATATGGCAATCATAATACTTTTCCTATATTTTTCTCGAAAACAACTTATAATTAATTGCTATATAAATTTCATTTAACTCCTATAGTTTATTAGCAATAAGCAAAAAATGTAAAAATTGTTAATTTTTTTCTTGCAAGTTAAGAACTTTGTGAAAAACAAGTTTTAATAAAACGTGTTTAGTTTCTCATTCTCTTTAACTTTTCTTTCTTTTTCAAATTTAGCAAAATATCTAGAAAAATTAAAAAAAACGCCCGGTAAACATCCACTTCCGCTTTATGAATGTTCTAACCCACCCTCCAAACAGTAAAACATAAGCGAGTGTTTTAAGTTGTAAAACGTAAATAAACATAACATTATTGCAAAATTTAATAGATTTATTCAAACAAATCTTTCAAATAATTTTTGATGATGTTGGGATAGAGTACACCCACCCACCCTACATATACACAAACTTTTATTCCTTATCGTTTCGCTGTATCCAATGAAATGAATTACCAAACTTTTTGAATAAAAAAGATATTAAAAAGGTAACATTTTTGAGTGAGTAAATTAATAAAAATTTGATGCATCATGGGTGGGCAGACTCTAAATCTAAATTAGATAAGATTAACTATAGGTCATATATATTTAAACTTAAATTTGGTTTAAGCATTATTTTTTATTACATACAAAGTTTTATTGTTTTGTAAGCAGTAAAATCATCAACAATGAGTTTTTAAAGTTAGCACGAATATGTAGGGTGGGTGGGTGGCCTCTATCCCACCCTCCAATCAGTAAACATAAGCGAGGGTTTTAATTAAAAGTTGTAAAATATAAACAAACATAAGAAAATGATGATGTGGTCAGTATAATATTTTTCTTACATTTTTTCGAAAACTATGAAGTTTCCACAAAAGGGCTATTTTTAATAATTTGCTCAATTTTCGTAAAACTCCTATAGTTTGTTAGCAAAAGACAAAAAATGTAGCAAATTAAGAACTTTACGGAAAACATGTTTTCGTAAATCTTATTCAGTTTCTCGTTCCCTTTAACTTTTGTTTGAAAAGTAATGTAATATTTTTCAAGTTTAGAAAAGTATCGAGAAAATAAAAAAAAAATCAATTCCAGTTTTTAATGATAAAACCTTAAGTTTAAAGTAATAAAGTGTCGTCTCAAACGTATCATTCGTTTTTGACATACAGCGCCCAAAGGCATTCTCATACACGAAAACAATACTTTCCCTATATATTCTATATAGGGAAAGTAAAAAAGTTATCAGAAAGGGGTGGTCACATCATTGATTAAAACGTATTATAAACTTATCTGTTGAATTTATAGCTAAAAATAACATTACTTTATGGACTATTTATATTTAAGGAAGAAACGCTTTCCAAAAATTGTGTAACTTAAATAATTCCACTAACAGTAACATTTAGGTTTTCACAAGAATTCAAAACTATTTGAAATGTTGATAGATTTACTCATAAGCAAACATGTCTATAAATATTTTTAAATAATGTTGCACGGTTGATTAGAATTCTAAGATTTCGAATATGTTAAAAAACAAAATTGTATTGGAGATATGTGCTACTTTCGAAATTAAGTTTGTGTGCACATAAATTCATCTTTATCTGCAGTTTAAATTGTAATCTAAGGAATTAATATTTAGTGTTTATTAGGAGTATAACAAACTAAAAAACTTATGTGTAATAGCAGCAAGTAAGCTAATCTAAAGTGAACATCACTCATGAGAATATTTTACCATACTAGACTTACATTATATATACCACGATCAAGAAACAAGACAATATTTTCAAAGAATAGTTTTAAAATAAGATCATCAATAATAGCAAATATTATAAAGTTTTCAACATAAGTAGCAGTTCAAAGAATATTCAGTAAGTTAATTATATATTTTTCCAATGAAATAAAAAAATCTCCTGTGACATAAATGGTGATTTATTTATTTGGAAGTGTTTAAATTAATTACATTATAAATAACAAGTTTACCATGAAACATGACAACAACCCACCCTAAAGCACAAAAATTCTATTACATCCTGTATACGTCGAAAAAACTCGTTTGATCGTTTTATTGTGTAAAAAGCAGTAATCATTTCTTATATACATTTTGGATGTCGTGTTACAACTCGGTGTATATTTATTGATGTCTTTGGGCAATTCGTGTTTCGATATGTTTGAGAAAAAAAAAAAACGAGCGGTGATTTATTTTTATCACCTTTTCAACTGAGCGTTACGTGTTGTTAGTTGTGCAACCTTTTTTTATTTATTGTTGCATTTTGAGTCGTTTATAAATATGGATACGAGTTCGCAGTTTGACAAGTGAAAACGTATGCGTGTGTGTGTAATCAGTGAGCATTTACGAGGTGCGATTGATTTTTCTGCATTGTTGTGTGGTCATGCACGGTTGAATTTTTAACTGGCCTTTGTCCGTCGGTCAGTAATTTAGCTGAGAGTGTGTGTTGGCTGAGTGCATGCAATGGGCCCAGTAGTATATACTATATACATGTATACATGCCGACACGAGAGGCCCTCTACAAGTGACGACATAATTATATCTATTTTCCACCAGCCGGACCCCAGACGTGTACTTTATGAAATTAGTGTAATAATGGTTTAACTGAGGGCTACACTTAAATGATAATAATATTATGATATTCTACTGAAATATTTATTTGTAATATTAATATTATTATTATTATTATTTGTATTAGAGATTGTATTAGTATTAGGGTGTACAAATTTTTACCAAAAGCTTTTTAGATTTTCTGACAAAGCATATAACCGTAAGTTTAAGGTTTGAGTTCAAAACCTTTCCCAGTTCTTAAGATATAGCGCCCACAGACGGATACATTTTAAAACTGGTCGAATTGGATATTGTGGTAGGTCCAGGGTACGCGAGGTTAATGAGAATATTGTTGAGGTAAGTCAAGGTTATGCTGAGTTAATTCATTAACCATTGTGGAAGGCCAGGAGTACGCTTCTTCTTCTTGTAGTGCCAATTCCATACAATAAGAGTTGAAAACTATCTCAGCAAAACCCTTACGGTCGTTTTCAGCTTGAAAGACTAAATGAGCAACCAAGCCTACCAATCACGTATATATTATAGCCATGGGTGCTTCTTTCTTCTGATGCCGCGTTTTCCTCATTTTTTCCTTCCATTATCAGTTTGAGAAGGTCGTATATTGTTGCGCATTAAGTGTCCTAGATAAGCAGTTTATCTCTGTTTTATAGATGTAAGTAATTCTCTTTCTGATAATGTACTCCTCATTATTTCGCAATTGGTAACATGGTTATGATACCCCGAGCAGTCTACGTAAAACTCACATTTCAGACACTTCAATCCTATTCATATTATTGAATTTTAGCGTCCAATCTTTACAATCACATAACAACACAGCATATACTATGTGTTTTTACAAAGAGATATCTAAGTTTGAAACAAAAAGTAGTATCGCATAGAAATTGTCTCATCCTGTTGAAGGTAGCTCGTATTACAAAATTTAGCTCTGGGTTATTGTTAATCCAGGCACCTAGATTCACTACTTTAATGACTTTTCCATTTAACACAATTTTCGATGGCGGTCCCCTCGATTTGTTGATTACCATAATCTTCGTCTTTGCAGCATTGGTTTTGAGGCCTAAGTGGTTGTCAGTTCGTACTAATTTATCTAGCAGTCGTGGCAGTCCTTCTGCGCTCTCTGCAACAAAGACGGTATCATCAGCGTAAAGCAAATTGTTAATGTTAACTGTGGCTTGTTGATTCCAGTACAGATTTTTTAATATTTGAATATTATGTTCATCGATTTCTTTTTCTTGTAATATTTTTAAGAGCTCTCTGTATTTAAATCGATCAAAAGCCTTTTCATAATATATAAAGGCGACATATATATTTCTTTGACGGTCTCTGCACTTCTGGAGGAGAACAGTTATACTATACAAGGTCTATCTGGTTCGCATGCCCACACCAAAGCCGAATTGCGAAGATTATTAGCATTTCTTGACCATTACATTTATATTTGCTATAATAGTTTTTATCTAGGCATATCCTTCAGGATTTTTATTGTAGTAGTCATCCCGCGGCTTTCCATATCCCTATGCCGTTGACTACTTTTTGGCAGTTCCTCCGCCTTGGGGAATAATATCTTAACCTTAGAACAAAAGGGGCGACCCATGCCTCTCCTAGATTATCCACCCATAGTTGTTGACTAGTTAGAGGGTGATCACACGGTAGGCTGGTTGCAGAGATCTTGAGATTTCTGGGTGGTGCGGTCGCCACATATCTGCGCCAGGTTAAGAAATTATTGTGATAAGTAAAGAGTATGCTGCGTAATAAAAAATATATTTTATTCAACTTGAAACTAAATTTCTCTCGCAATAAATTTTATATTTCTCTTCATTTGTAATTATGTTGTTTTCACAATCTCATAATTTTTAAAATTCATCAGGATGTAAAGATTAAATTATAGTGTGTAAATTTATAACGTTGAAGCAAATATAGTAGCTTGATAAGTTTTGTTTTTAGGTGGTGATAATTATGATCTGCTGACTTTTAGCCGAAATAACTTAAATGTTTAACTGCAATACTTGGAATCCAAATTATTCTTAGAACTGTGAAATAATCTTATTTTATCATATTTAAGACGCAAAAAGTGTAATATTTTTTGTATAAAGAGTATGCATTAAATGTGCTTTATTGTGAAAAAATGGTTATACACTCAATGATCAAAGAATTGTCCATCGGAAGCTACAACATTCACCCATCTTCTTCTCCAGCTTGGTGGTGAATCGAGCCAATTTTTGATATCCTGTTCTGAAAGTGAATTCCGGTGAGGGCATTCTGCATTGATCTGAACAAGTAGTAATCAGAAGGGGTTATGTCTGGGCTATAAAGCGAGTGAGGTAGAACTTCTCACCCACTGTTTTCCAAATAGTTTTGAACCTGTCTTGAAACATGTGGCCGAGCGTTGTCATGATGGAAAATTATGGATTCGTGTCTGGTTGCATATTCTGGTCATTTTTCCGCAATCTCTCTCTTTTCAAACGAATTAATTGTGTTCGGTAGAGGTCTCCTTTGATCGTCTGACCCGATTTCAACAGCTCATAATACAACACACCCTTCTGATCCCACCAAATACAAAGCATTACCTTGTCGCCATGGATATTCGGCTTTGCCGTGGATGTCGATGGCTAGCCAGGCTTCACATACGATTTCTTGCGCTTGGGGTTATCGTAATGAATCAATTTTTCATCACCAGTGACAATCCGATGCAAAATTGACTTCTTTTTGTGGCGTTGAAGCAACATTTCCGACATGCAGAATCGAGGTTTGATGTCTCTTAGCTTTAATTCATACGGCACCCAATTTTCAAGCTTTTGGATGAATCCAGATGCTTTTAAACGTCTGAAAATGGTTGCTTGATCAACTCCCAATGATTTTGCAAGATCTTTTCGTTTGGCACGCATCTTCATCAAGCAATGCCTCCAATTCTTCATCTTCAAACCTTTTTGGCTGTCCGGGTCGTTCATCGTCTTCTAAGTTGAAATCGCCACTTTTAAACCATGTAAACCACTTCTGGCACGTTCTTTCAGCAAGAGCAAGCATGGTCACCATAAACCTCTACTAAAATACGATGACTTTCGGTAGCACTTTTCTTCATGTTAAAGTAATGAAGAAGAACTCCCCGCAAAAACACTTTTTCTGGCACAAAGTTCGACATGTTCACATGAATAGAAAAAAATGTTGTTTACGCTTCAATAAAATTACATATATTGAAAAAGACGCGCAATGACAGTAGCTTTCAAATGAAATAGTCACGGATGAACACGACGTGAAATAATACTAGTAGCGCCCTCTCTTAGAAAACCGCATGAATTAATGTATACTACCGATAGAAAGAACTACTTTCTCTCTCTTTTTAAGCAAAATATTGCAAACATTTCAACCAGAGTACGATTTTCCTAAAAATATTAATATAAATTCAACAAAAATTGTCTACGATTCTAGTGAGGTATTTTACTTCTTGCTCTTAAGGTATTCCTACAAGAAAATTCTAGGGTATGAAATAAGGCAACAGTATACCAATTCCTCACTACCATGGTCGGATCAAAGCATATATGTGGGCTATCATGAGCACATAGGAAGGGCCTGATCCAAGAATGGGAAATAAGTGTAAAACAGGGCACTGGATAAACGCACCAGGTCAAAGGCATTCTCAAATGTTTATTTACTTCTCGCCACGCAGATCTAAACAACTTTTGCGCCTAACTAAAACCGACAATCTCTTTACAGCATATTGCCCAGTGAAATACCTTCTTTAGAAGATAGGTAAAGTTGACAACACTTGTAGACTATGTAAATTACCACATTACCTATGAGTATGTAGCACCGGCTACCACAAGACTAACCCTAACCGGGGATATGGAGATAAGGCCAGAACTGATCAGGGCATAGACTCCTAGAAAGTTAATTGACCTTAACAAGGACGTTGACTTCTTGCGAACGTACTAGTAGTAGGGTATTAGTACAAAAGATCTAACCAGATTGCAGTGTGGTAAGTCTAAAGACCGCATTTAATTCTTCAAGGTACTGTTGTACATATAATGCGAATTGTCGATAAATAGTTGCAACAAATATTCTATTTAAATTAATGATGTTCTGACCACTCGGACACATAACTGAGATTCAAATTCCGGGAAAAATAAAGGATCGAAGATGAGATTTATAGGAACACCAATAGAAACATTTAAAGCACTATTATTTCATGAGAAATGATGTTTTAAGGCTAATGTATAATGAGAATAAACATCTATATTCCAACTAAAAGAAAATATTTCTGTCATCACAGAATTTTAAATGTCGATGTGATGATTTAGTATTTAAAAATTTGCAGATAAAATTAAAAATCGGATGCAAGCAATATATTTCTCATACTATATCACCCAAAAGAGCTTTTTCGGATAAGGTATACATTAAATCTCTTAGGATGTACCACAAAGTGAACGCCTCCACAATTAAACATTTAAATCTCTTTGTTGAAGGACTGGAGCATTTTCAAAAACATATCAACTGCAATATAGCTAATAAAGTTTACCTACTGCTGTGTGACCATGAATCATAACAATACTAGCGAGAAGTATTTCAATTTTAAAATCACATTAACTGCACAGACCACATTTGTATTTGCGCCATGTTCACCACTTGTTAGACTTCTTACCTTAATCTTTTCTTTAAAAGCAACTATTTTTGGAAGAGTATTTTGTACAGTGGTAAACCACCCAGATGCGTTCACGTTAAATATAGTGTTGGCTTTAAATGTATGCTTGTTGACAATTCGTTCTATAAGATCGAAAAATTGATTGATATTAGTTCTATTAAAGCCTCTGGTTTTGCCATTAAGATTCGTTCGGGTTTTTAGAGCGAAAGATAGGAATTTCGTTTCAAACATGTGTGGAAAATTTTTTACCAGCATTATCTCTATAGAAATTACGTGGTAAGCCATTTTTTTACAACATCAAATGCAAGTTTTCTAACATCCTTAATTGTTAAACAAAAAAAGATTCATCAAGGTGAAGGATGTGCTCAGAAATAATTATTTCCTTAGTTAATGTTTGTAATTTCTAATTGATCGTCGCTTATTGAAATATATGTTAGGAAAATTAATAAAATAATATCAAAAATATGAAAGTGTTCTAATTTAGAATTACTCAATGTTAATTATTTTCATGCCTGTACAATAAACCCAATCCTTTAACATTAAAAATATATTTAAGTCCTTTACTTTGTAGAAAATTAGCTTTAACATTATTGAGAGCTAAGTTTTTCTCATCAGCATGTCCTTTGATAGTTGCCTTATGAACGCTATAAACACGACTGCATTCGTTCCAGCCGTAATCACCTTTTTGTAAGTGACAACAGCAAGCAATAAATCATTTTTAGGTCATGATTAATAGTGTCCTCTTTTTGACATTGTAACGAAGAATATATATTTTCAAATTTTATTTTTTAATAAAAGAAATGTCGTTGCCGAAATTGGAACGGTCTAACTTGGGCAACTTAAATATTCAATGTTTGATATTATTCAGAAACGTAAATCTAACATAACCTCTCAAATATGTAACTGCAAATTATATATAAATAAGTAATCTTTGTTCTGATATAATAAGACTTGTAATTACTTACGTTTAGACGAATCAACGGATTTCACTTTTACGTTGAAATTGACTTCTTAGCCAAACAAATGACATTTCTCTTAATGTAACCACGAGGCGTTTCTTCACAAATAATTACACTAACCTCGTCTATATCTATGTATAACAAATTGCCTATCTCAAATCGTACAGATTTCACCAGTCTTTGGATATCATAGTGGTTCAAACTAGGCTACCTGCCCCTTTAAAGGACCATTTATGATGTTGTTGAATTAAAATAGTAGAAATGAAGAATTTTTCACTCTTGGAAATTCTCACTATTAAATAAGTGGTTTCGTAGGCTGTCATTACTATACATATGACGAATGCGTAATTTTGATTGATTTAGAACGTTAGATAGATTAATCGTAAGAGATCACGGAGAATAAAGACATGTGACAGTGATATATTTAAAAAAAAAATATGTTGTCAAGCTAAATACACTGCTTACATTCGCACAAGTAGTGCCACCCAAGATTTTCAGCAGAGCGTTTTTCCCCAAAAATAGAGCAGCTGTTCCTTCATATATTTTTTTAAAGATTTCTATAGGAAGGGAAGAATACCAATAGTTCTCAAATTATCAAGTCCGGAGAAATTAGTTTCCAACCATTAGAAACATGCAGTTATTAATAATGTGCGATATATATGGTTACAAAATCATTTACATTATTTGCATTATCATACCCAATTGCAGATAATTTAAATTCAAGTATAAACTTCCAATATAGATATGTCAGTTTGACATCAGAATAAAAATTAAATGCGCGCAATTCAGACGCGAAATAATGCTTTTAAAGCAAAATAAAGCCAAAACGGCAATTAGTAGTCTGCAAGAAGGATCAACTGAAGAACTTCAAATGCAGCATTGGGCTGGAGTGGAAGAATATTATGTCGAGTGAACTCCTTCCCGGATCTCTTACGTCAAAATTATAAGTACATATTTTTATCTATCCATTTGTATTTTTTTTTATTGTAAGAGAAACAAAGCATCAAATACAAATACATATAGTTTCGTCATCAATTTAAATGAGACATTAGAAATTGCTCAATTTATTAGAAAATATCCCATTAATGTTCACAATGTGTTGGAATTATGTTTCGAAAATGTATTTATTTATTGCTGTAATACAACGGAAACCCCATTTAACATATACATACAAAAGTTACATAAAATTATCCTAAATACAAATTTTAAACTATTTCTACTTATCTACTGTGCTATATTTCTTCAGTTCCATTTTAAAGGCCTGTTTACTTGAAAACTGAATAAAACACTTACTATATTTTTAACCAGTATAATTTATTATAATATATAAATATATTACAATGTGTGCGACTTAAGTTTCGAATTTTGACGGTCATATCCTGCCGTACACATTGTAATATATTTATATATTATAATAAATTATAGTGGTTAAAAATATAGTAAGTGTTTTATTCAGTATTCCTTATGAACTACCACGTAGTAACGGTCGCTACCATCATTATGATCTCTTTACTTGAATTAAATACATTGAACCGTGGGTTTATATTAAATTCATTTGCCGATCTTATTATTCAACTTAGTGGATTGTTGTAAAACATTTGACTTATTAGTTTTTATCGAAAATAAATTAGTGATTGGAAGTAATTCGAAGAACAAAAGTTAATGTCAGATAATAAGGAATGACAGATAATATAAGAGTTTAGTAATCCGTGCAAGAAACATAAGTCAGTATTTTTTCTTCGGTCGTTAAACAATTGAATATTTTAATATTTCCATAATATTCCGATAACAGCCTTGTATATGTTGTTGGTTATTTTTATATTCCATATTTCTTAAAACCTTATTTTAAATAGATTATAAATGATAAATATCAACTTGCATAAGGTGACCATACCGAAGAAGCATATTATAAATTATTCTTACTGGTAAACAAAATAAAAGTTTAAGAGAGCTAATATTAATATCGAAATATGACACACAAAACCCCATAACCTCACTGCTCCGAATATGATTTTTGAAGATAGGCAGCTATCTAATGTCACACCTAAATATTTTCCAGATTCAACATATTTCAAAGGAGAATGGTCAATATAATATGACGCGCGAAATATGTGACATCCTCTGCAAAATGAAATGGAAATGCATTTTTCACAATTCAGCAATAATAAATTAGCATTACACCATTAGTTAATTCTATTCCAATGGTTCTGCAACAGTTTGCAATCCTCTTCACTTTTTATAATATAATGTCATCAGCATACAGTAAGCACTCACCAAAATCAATCACCTCAGACAAAAAAAATCATTTATAAATAAGTTAAATAAAATGGGTCCAGTGTGTGATCTTTGGTGCACACCTAAACTAACTGTTATAGTTTTTGACAAAAAATCATGAATCCTAACTCTTTGGGTCAAGCCAACAAGAAAATATTTTAACCACAACAAGGTTTTAAAACTGAATCCAATCGAACACAAATTCTCTAATAAAATTACGTAATTTACTTTGTCAAACGCCTTTGAAAAATCCTATATAAAGCTTTTACTTGATATTTATTTTCAAAAGCGTTTGACAAAAACTGTCTAAGCTGCAACAAATGGGTTGTCGTAGATTTTGCTTCTTGGAAACCGTGTTGACCTTCGGAAATGACTTAGAGATTAAGGAAACCTAGTTTAAACCTGTTTGGCTATAGATACTGTTCTAAATGAAAAAAAATCATTCTGTACTTCTTGGGCAACTAGTTTAATTTCGATCATAACTAATCCAACAGAAATAAAGGAAACCTAATTTAAACCTGTTTAGCTATAGATAGTCTTCCAAATGAAACTAATCATTTCATTCTGTAATTTTTTGGCAACTGGTATAATTTTGATCATAACTAAAATTTAAGAGACTACAACTGTCATCTCTTCAAAGATCTGTGTAAATATTTGTTTGGGTCTGCCATTTACTTTTAATCTATAATAGCTACAGTTTTCAAAAATTAAACTCTTTTAAAATGGAAAATGAAATTTCAGTAAATTTTCTTGCGAAAGAAGGCAATCACACTCATATGTAGAGATATATTATTATAATAAAATTACCCGATACATTTAATCATAATCTACAAATACATTTTTGTAATTATTGAAAATTATTTAAATTGTAGGTATATCTAACAAACATTTACGCATTAGTAGAGTTTCAGTGTGGTAGTACACCAGATTATTTTCCATAAACAAAAGCTATGCATTATATTTAAATAATTAAATATTTAGGATTTTTAAGAAACTTAAATTATATGAAATTCTTTAAAAAAATCAAAAAGTGCGCTGTACACTCCTGGCAAGGCAGACTAATTCTTAGTATGAAAAACTTGACTTTTAAACTCTTAACTCTTCAAAAATCTGTGCAAATATTCGTTTAGGTTTTTGAAAATGTGACTTTTCAAAATTAGAAAAAGTGGTTGCAGTCTTTTTTATGAAAGAAAGCAATAGGTGCGTAATTTCAACACCCATTTCAACTGGAAGTGTTGATGAAGTACCTCTTTCATATAAGACAAGCTGTGTTCTGTCTTTTAAAAAATATTCAATTAGTTGAAGACTCTAATCCCATACCGTTCTAGTTTTAGTAATAGGATGCTGTGGTTAACTGTATCAAATGCTCTTGATAGATCTAAATATTCAAATTTATTAAATTTTAAGTATTCTTAACATGAATTTGTGCGTTAGTAGAATTTCAATAGGATGGTTAATCAGATTATTTATAAATTTCATTTTAAATAATTAAATGTTTAAAATTTTCAAGGAAGATAAATTAATGCGAATGAATGTGTCTAAAAAGTAGATTCTGGTATTTTTGAGATTCTGTTACAGCAAAAATTCTTTAAAGAGTCAGAAGGTACACTCCTAACAGATCGTAGGGATAGTTATTGGGGGAGTTCTTATATTAGTCTCCTCTCATATAGCCTATGACACATGTTGTTTGTAATGGAATTAAAAAAATGATATTCTTGATATTAAATTAATAAATGACAATTCATGTATTAGTCTGTTTGCCTTAAACAGACCACCTAAGATAAGAATAAATAAAACAGAATGGACGTCCCTTTTTCAGAGCTTACCAACTAACTTGATTATCTGCAGGGACTTTAATTATCATCATGCAAAGTAGGGCTCTACAACTTCGGATAGGGAAAGCGTAGAATTTGTAGATTCTCTGGACGATTGCAATTATTGTGTGATCAACATAGAGGATCCCACTAGAATTTCTGCTAATGGTTGTACTTCAATATTAGACTTGATAGTAGTTGCTGCCAATCTTGTCCTTAGCAACTATATAATGTCTACAATGATACGTTGGGACAAGATCATTTTCTCATAGTAATTAAATTATCCGTGCATAATAATGTAATAATTGATAATGTTGTTCAATGGTGGTGTGAAAATAGAGCGGATTGTGTGGAATTCTGTTAATTAGTTGACTCACTACTACAAGGGTTACCATATGCTCCCAATATTGATACCTTTATTAGAGTAATCTCTAGGGCTGAGGATTCTAGTATGGCTCGTAAATGTGAGAGTCGTAGTAAAAGGATTCTACTAATATGGTGGGATAATAAATGTCATAATCTACTCAAAAATCAAGAATGTAGCCTTAGTGTATACAAAAGGAATTCGTGTTATAGCAATTTTTTTAATTATAAAAAATTGCTCCAACTACCAAGTGTAAACTAAAAGAAAGAGCTAAACTTTCATGGATTAATTATTGTTGTAATATAATTAGTAGTACTCCTGTATCTCAAGTGTGAAAATTCATGAAAAATATTTCCGATCAGTCTGATATTGGTAGAGTGATAAACTTTTAATTAAGGTGAGACTTGATTGATTCCTTGAGTATAACTCTAAGTTGAATGATAGTATCTATAGATTCAAGAAGAAGTACGATAGAAGGTCTAACTGATCTGATTCTTAGACAATAAATTTCAGGTGGCATTCTTTGCTGATTTCACCAAAGCTTATAATTCTGTCAATTTGCACATTCTTAGAGATATAATAATAAACATTGGTTTGTCAGAAAAAGTATTTAATGATATCATTGGTATATATATGTCAGCGCATCGATATCGGGACTGGTAGATCCCGAAATTGGTAAACGCGCACACGGGAATACAGGGACTTCCCCGTGTGTGAGGAGAACAAAACCGGCGGAGCAGGGGAATGGGGGACAGACAGTAAGGAGAAGCTAGAGAGCGGTGAACCCTGTGAGACGCGGTTTTGGACTGCTAAGTTTGCCAAGTTATAAACAGTTAATAGTTATTAGTTAGTTAATCGAGTTTGTTTAGTTAATAGTGGTTTTTATAAGTTTAAGTTAGTATTAATTTGTACGTTTGAGTTGAATAAAAAGAAACAATATAAAATCCGAGAAAATGAATAGTGATTCAGTATTCGCTCCGACATCAGAAGTGGGATTACCCGAATTGGAGGAAAACGACAACGCCCCGGGGTTACCGAACTCGGTCGCCGCCCTATCTACACGCAGTGAAGGTCGTGTCGAATTATTATTACAAAAATTAGTGAAACACCAGCTGCAACCTCAGGCCTCTTCAACGACAACTTCAAACAACATGTTTACACCCTCTCAAGTGCAGTTACCACAATTCAATCCATCGTCGAGATTAGCGGACCCGGTTCATCAAAATAAGCAATTTAACGGGGATTCAACTTATTGCATGTTTATCCAATTCCTTACAAGGCGAGGCAGGTGATTGGCTAATTAGAAGTCGACCATTGGGAAAAACTTGGGATGAAATTCGCGAAGAATTTTTGTCAGTTTTTACAAAGCCACTTGACGTTATGAATATGTTTGAAGAGGGCGTAAATGGACGTGAACAATGCTCTGACGACAGCACTTTATTGGACGAAGGACTGTATACAGGGTGACTGACGAAAAACCTTTGGTGCTGTATCTCGCTTATTTTTGATCCGATTTGAATAAATAAAACATCAAATTAAATGATTTTTAAAAGACTTTAATATGAACTGTACTGATATTTTTTCTTGCATCCAGTTTTTGTCAAAAGACGATCAACTTTTTTTTTCAAATTGCACTGTATATATATTTTGTACTGATCCACAAGGAGATTTTTTTCTGAATCTAAATTTGTAAACGATTTTATCCATTCATCAAACCAAATACCCATAGTAAACAATATACAGAGCCTATTCCAAATGTCAAAAGTGACAGTGTCAGTCATTGGTACAATTCTGCAATGATTTTTAATAATTTCATAATAAAAATGTTGCAAGATTTCAAAAACTGAAAAACGATTTCTGTAGAAGCACAAAATTCTAGTAGTAGAAAGAAAATAAATTTATGTCTACCCAACCGATGGAATGGCCTGTTAACGTTTGCACTAGCGAAGCTCTCCCAAAGGGCCAGTTGAGATTAAAAAATTGTAAGGTTATTCCTTTTATTTTTGACTCTGGCTCAGACTGCTCACTTGTACAGACAAGCATTTCCGTAATTATAAACGGAAGAGAACAAGACTGATTGGTATCTTTGAAAGGTATTGGGGGAAGCGCATTATGTGTACTAAACAGGTTCTGACTGTGGCTCAAATCGAAAATATAAGTATTGAGTTGGTTCTGCATGTAGTACCAGATGACAGTATTATTAATGATATAATAATAGGACGTGATTTAATATCTCAAAATATTTCGGTACATTTTAGTACAAGTGGTTTAGCCATAACTCGTAAAAAATGTATTCAAATCTGCAATAGCAATGTAATTGATTTTAATGAAGTAAATACCGATTTAGAATTGAATGATAGAATAAATTTAATTAAAATGTTAGCAGAATATAAGGGCAACTTTATTAACGGTGTGCCAATGAATAGAGTTAAAACAGGGCTTTTGGACATTCCTTTAAAAGATAGTAATAAAATGGTGCAACGACGTCCGTATCGGTTGTCAGTTAATGAGAGAGAAATAGTACGCTCAAAAATTTCCGATTTATTAAAATCAAATATTATACGTCCTAGTTGTTCACCTTTTGCAAGTCCAATTATTTTAGTCAAAAAGAAGGACGGTTCAGATCGTTTGTGTGTGGATTTTCGAGAATTGAATAACAACACGGTAGCGGATAAGTACTCCCTACCTCTAATTAATAACCAAGTTAATCGTCTACATGGAGCGTATTATTTCTCATCCCTCGATATGGCCTCAGGTTTTTACCAAATACCGATTCACCCTGTTTCAATAGAAAAAACTGCATTTGTAACGCCTGACGGCCAATACGAATATTTGTCAATGCCGTTTGGTCTCAAAAATGTACCTTCTGTTTATCAAAGAGCTATTGATAAAGCACTAGGAAATTTACGCAACACAATTGCAGTTACATATGTGGATGACATTCTGATACCGTCATCGTCTATTTCTGAAGTACTTGAGACACTCGAATTAATAATAGAAACTTTAGTGAATGCCGGATTTTCATTTAATTTAAAAAAATGTAGTTTCCTAAAATTAAAAACAGAATATTTAGGTTATTTAATTCAAGCAGAACTACGGCCAAACCCACAGAAAATTGACGCGTTAATACATTCACCCGTACCTAAAACAACAACACAGGTACGTCAATTTTTGGGTTTGGCATCATATTTTAGACAATTTATACCGTCATTCTGTAAAATAGCTACACCATTATATCAATTAGCAGTTGGCCCAAAGAAAAACATTGATTGGTTACCAAAACACGATGAGGCTAAACTACTTTAATTAAATGTTTAACTACCGAACCCGTTTTAACCATTTTTGATCCTAATATGCCAAATGAATTACATACTGATGCTAGCTCTGAATGTTATGGTGAAATGTCAAAAAATCGCGTTGTTGCATATTACAGTAAACGTACAACAGATGTTGAATCTCGTTATCATTCATATGAACTTGAAACTCTTGCAGTTGTAAAGGCAGTGCAACATTTTAGGCACTTTTTGTACGGCAAACAATTTAGTGTTGTAACAGATTGTAATTCACTAAAAGCCTCGAGAAATAAAATTGATTTAACTCCTAGAGTTCATAGATGGTGGGCATTTTTGCAAGCTTTTGATTTCGATATTCAGTACAGAGAAGGAGCCCGCATGAAACATTCTGATTTTCTATCTCGCAATGCGGTACCTTTAGTCGATATATCATCTACAAATATTCAAAGAAAAACGGTACAAATAATAAATTTAGAAAAAGATTGGTTGTGTGTTGAACAGCAAAGAGATCATGAAATTACCCAATTAATAACAAAATGGAAAGCTAATGAACTGCCCACTGATATTATAAATACGTATGATGTCAGAAACAATATGTTATTTCGTAAAATTCAAAGAAATAAAATATCCAAGTGGTTACCCGTAGTGCCCCGCATAATGTCTTGGTCAGTAATCAATCATGTTCACATTAATTTAAAACATTTAGGATGGGAAAAAACACTAGAAAAAATATACGAAATTTATTGGTTTCCAAATATGCGAAAGAATGTACGAAAATTTGTCGATAATTGTTTAATTTGTAAAGCTTCTAAAGGTAAATCTGGTCGACGACAAATTCAACTACACCAAATACCAAAAATTAATAAACCTTGGCATACCATTCATATAGATATTTCTGGAAAACTTAGTGGAAAAAGTGACAAAAAAGAGTATATTTTGGTAATTATAGATGGTTTTTCGAAGTTTGTTTTATTATATCACATATGTTCACTAACTGCAAAACAGGCAGTTGAGTCCATTACTAGTTTTACTCATTTATTTGGCGCACAACACACAATAATATCTGACAAGGGAAAATGTTTCACAAGTTCAGAATTTTAACAGTTTTGTTCACAGAATAAAATTAATTTACATTTTATTGCTCACAATGCAAGCAGAGCAAATGGACAGGTTGAACGTGTGATGCAAACATTATTAAAATACACAAAGAGAGAGTGAAAGGTTTAAAAAAGGGAAGGCACAAGTGAAACCATTTGCAATTGGTGATTCTGTATTTTCTAAATGCAACGAACGAATGATAACGAAATTAGATCGTAAATTTAGAGGTCCTTACAAGATAGTCAAAATATTACCAAATGGTACGAGGTAGTAAAAGTCGGAGGAAAAGGGAAGAGTTTACCGTGCAAGTTTGCTCACGATCAATTTAAGGAGGTTCCATGCAGTCCGGTTACCGAATTTAACAGTATTGATGAAATGGGAGTCCTGGATGAGCCAGTGTTGGCGATTAATAATTTAGGTAGGATTGTTTTTGTACGATGTGATTGTTTGTTTTGAAGGTTATGATAGACACTGCGGTGGTCTGGTTATGAGCCGTGAGCTGAAGTATCGCTGAGACGATGGGATTGTTTGTTTTGAGGGCTATGATAGACTCTGTGGCAGTGTAGTCAAGAGCCGAGTTGGTAAATTTGCTGATGCAGTGCAACTATAGTCAGGATGAACGAGTGGCATAGTTTAGTCACATGATTAATTGAATTGTAATTCAATGAAGACCAATAGAGAGTGGCGCACGATGTCGTGCGACATGTCAGGAAGGCCGTGTCGGCGCATCGATATCGGGACTGGTAGATCCCCGAAATTGGTAAACGCGCACACGGGAATACAGGGACTTCCCCGTGTGTGAGGAGAACAAAACCGGCGGAGCAGGGGAATGGGAGGGCAGACGATGAGAAGCTAGAGAGCGGTGAACCCTATGAGACGCGGTTTTGGACTGCTAAGTTTGCCAAGTTATAAACAGTTAATAGTTATTGGTTAGTTAATCGAGTTTGTTTAGTTAAAAGTGGTTTTTATAAGTTTAAGTTAGTGTTAATTTGTACGTTTGAGTTGAATAAAAAGAAACAATATAAAATCCGAGAAAATGAATAGTGATTCAGCATTCGCTCCGACATATATATTAGGAATAATAATGAATTACTTGTGCTTTGGGAGACTTAAATAAGCTTAATGTAGAGATCGGTGCCTGCATCAATTTTACTTAACATTTATACTCATGATCTGCATCAAGTAGATATACGCCAAATAAGGATGGTATATACAGTTCAATGATTTCTGTTTTCACTTTGATAGCAATAACGTAACGGAAGCCTTAGATGTGACTAGTGTTGCAGAAAAGGTGATTAGTTTATCAGATGTTAAAGGTTTAAAATTGTCTTTGAGCAAGTCAGTGGTAATAATTCCTTGCCGTATATTCGGTAAATAATTGACTATGATAGCGAATACTCATCTTAAAATCCTGAATAGAGTTCAGTATAAGACGTTGCGTATCTGTGTGGGTGCAATTAAGACGTTCCATGTGAAATACCATGAGTTGAATCTGGTGAACTTCCCTTAGAGAGAAGAAGAAAGACGGCTTATAAATTTGTCCTAAAATTAGAAAACCTGTTAAAATGATATGGTATCCGGCTATTTAACAAGCAATTATTAGAAACACTATCGATGCCATTTATTTTTCAATCTAACATACAACTGTCTTACTTTCACTCGGCTTGCATTACATTACATTGTTTAAAAGTGCTGTTAGTCAATTCCTGTCTGCAGTTCATAGATATACAGATGGTTCTAAGACATGTGATGCAACTGGCCTTGCCTACGTGATTCCATCAAAAGATCAATTATGAAAAGGCTTTCGTTGATGTTATCTATTTATTTAAGCTCTATTGCGGGCTGGTACGCACTTAGAGAAGGATATACTAATCTGTTCAGATAGCTTATCAGTTCTTAATGCCCTAAACTTGTTTCATCCATGTAGAAGTAAAGACCCTCTGATTATTAAAATAATTAGCTTATTGGAATATATGCGGAGAAGGGACTTCAGGGTGAAATTTGTATTGGCAAAGGCTCATTGTGGAATCAAGGGAAATGAGAAAGCAGATTAGTTGAAGTCCTCTCTTCAGAGGAATATAAGTCAAACTTGACAAAAAAATGGTGGAACAACCTCCACCAAAAAAACCTCATGTGGCAGCAGTGTCATCAAAGCAAGAGTAGGCAAGAGTGGAAGATCATATTTTTATGAACTCGAGCCTTTCCATGTGCAATCAAAATTTATGTAAGACAGTATTTTTATATATGTATTTTGAACTTTATTTTAGTACACTGGATAAAAAAATACTATCTACTCTCTATATACTAGTTAGCCAAATCCGCAACTAATAATAATATAGAATATTATAGTCGATTACCTGCAAATTTGTTACAGCATTTAGGCGTACAGTAATACAGAAGTGGGAAAAATTGTCATTCACTCGTCCAAAGAATATTGCAACGTTGAGAACGTAGGTCTAATCTATTTCAAAAGATAATTTTTTCTGTTAGATTAAGTTGTATTTTTTAATGGAATACTATATTAATAAAATTAATAAATATATTTTTGTCTTGAAAGTCCTTTGTTAATGAAAATTCAACTTTTAAATCCATACACATATTTTACCACTTGCTAATTAGCATTTCGGAATAATCCTTCAAATAATTTATTTATATATTTATTTCAGCCTTTCGGCCTTTCCCCAAGTAATTGCATCGACAAAAAATTTTACGCCTCATTACGGACAGATTATCGTAATCCGCGCATTAATATAAACAACTCAATTTTTCGGAATCGAAACCGGCGAACACGGGCAATTAATATCTCAAATTTATTTTTATTGTTATTGCGGTAATTAATAATTTACGCGGTACAAGGTGAGCTATTAACATTTTCCCCGGTTTTACGATCGCTTATCGGCCGCATTTTAACGGTCGCGGTGGTCGTATATATTTTTTAATTAGCATATTATTTAGAAATGAAACGTTTGATTTTTTACAGCTCATAATTAAGATAGCCGGTTTTTTTTTCTCTAAATGCATTTTTAAATTGCAGTTAATTTTTTTTTGGATCGTAAATCATACGTTGATAATTTTATTTATTACCAAAACTTATATATTTTGGGTTTGGAAATTGTGTATTAGTCATATTGAATCACCTAGAAACGGTTTAGTAAATATTATTTAATAAGAAGATAAAATAAAACTATTTGTTAGATGTTTGATAAACATAAACATCTTTATTGAAGATAGTATTATAACTTGCTGTGAAAATTTTATATGTATGTTTTCAATATTTTTTTATGTATTTTGTAATAACTATAGTTTTTTTAAGCAAGTATGATAAAGAATAAATAATAATAATAATATTACGACATTTTTTATGCTGTTTCTCTTCTTCTTCATTGGCCATATTCTTTTAGTCCCTCATCAGTGAATGTCGTTGTCAGTCCTCAAGATGAAATGATGAAATAAGTTGGCGAATGGTGGTGGTGGGGTGTTTAGTTTTAGGTGATATATTAAGATTACAAGGAATAGAGAGATGTTTTATGGCGTCACAAATATGGGGATTAGAAGCAAATTTGGTGACTATGTCTATAAGATAATTTATAATTTATTTAAACGGTGCATATATCTTTTGCAAATGAATACATGAATACATAAAAAATTTCACTATGCGTATAGTTAATAATAAATATATGATATATTTATTTTTTTCCAATTTTATTTTAGTCCAAATTTACTTAATTTCCACTTGAGTTATTCTTTAAAATTCGCAAAAATACAGTATTGTTTAAGTTACTGCACTGTTGTTTGTAGATATTTAGAAGGAGCAGCCAAGATTAATAATTATTACCATTGAAAGCTCAGGTAAAATTATAAAACTTTCACTCTGTAATCATTTGTAATATATTATATTTGATGTACATATTGTAAATCTCATATATTTTATTATCATATAAACATATATGTACAGATATTTCGTACGTCAATTTGCAGCTAGTGTTACGTCATTGGATATATTACATCCTAAAATTTCATGCTACTATAAATAGGCATACCGAGAAAAAAATGTAAATCCAATAATTGGCACTTATTTACGTTTAGAAAACAAGCAATTCAATACTACCATAAATATACGGCAAGACAATAAAATTACACATCGTGTAGTTGTTTAGAGACGACTACATTAGCATTTTCCACGAAGTCCATAATTTTTCCTATTATAATTACAGTGCCTAACCATAAATTCAAAACTAACGATTGACACATTTCAACAAAACCCATGCACGTCCAATTATATACAATTGCCACAGTTGCAATTAACTCAACTCAATTGCATAAGGAGCGCTCAATTTATATTAATAATAATGTATTCCGTGCGCATAAACAATATTCAAATTGATTAGTGTTTTTTTCGCGGCCGGTGAGTAATTGCCTAATCGATAAATCATTCGCGTGAGCGTTATTTACAATTGAAATGCAATTGTTGTTATTAATTGCGTTACGTAAACAGCGAGGTGTTTGTCATTGTTGATGATTTAATTATTGCACCAACGTTGTGGGTTTTAATTAATTGGAAAAATATTATGCACCTGTCGCTTTGAATTAAAATTAGCTGATAAAATAAATGCCTCACTAGAGACCGTATAACCTTTCGAAAATGTTATTTTGCTACTAATCGAAGTAAAATTGTTTTGAACTATATAAAATGGAGTTTTACAAAAAATCAGCACGATCAATCCAATATTTAAAAGAGTTTTGTTCAAAACAAATGGTATAATATGACATTTACAATATGATAAATAATAGAAATAATGAAATAATATTTATATAATAACCCAACTCATACTTTCATACTCTATGGATGTTTTTAATAGCATTTTTAAAGCTAATACCAGCTCGATTTTTTTTTAAACAGTCGAAGTATATTTTGGATTGTCTTGCACAAAAGAACTGTCACTCAGTAGGCAAAACAATAGTCATCAGAGGGTCTCATTTTTAACTGCTAAGTTTTTCAAAACAACTGTTAAAGAGAACTATTACAATTAAAAAGAACTTCCAAATGTTTTTTTTAATTAAAATTCACATCTTGTCCAATTTAATATTTTCCCTTATCCACTTACATTTTTTGTGAATTTTAAATATCACTAGAAATATACATTTTGAAGCAACAGCTTTTGTTTTTAAACTTCTGTGGAATAGAGAATAATTCCTGTAAATGCGATGATACTAAGGCGATGACAAAAAAAACCTTCCAGTCGATGCGCACTCGTTTCGTCTACTTTTTTTCTGCATCTCGCAAAAAGGGTACGTATGTTACTAGAATAATTGAATTTAGTGTTATATACGTGCTCGGTTAGTGTCCATGTGCAAGTCTCGTTTGAGTTACATCGTTAAATTATTAAAAGAAAAGTTTTTTCTTCGTGAGTGCTTGCGAAAACTATCGGTTCTTTCGCAGTAGTGATTTTAAAATTAAAGTTACCCTTGTCGTAGAGAACTTCTAAAGAAATAAGCTAAATATAAATTAGAACAGGTAAAGTTTTAAGAATTAATTTATTCAATTTGAATCGATCAATTCATGCAAATAAATTAATCATTTAAGTTATGCATTTTTGTAATTATATGGTGTTTAAGGTTGTGAAAGTTGAAATTGATCTTTAATTTACTTATTCATATTATTAATCTGTAAAACTGGTAATACATAGTAGTATTATATTTAGAAGGGTGTATATAGTATTTTTATTAGCAAATCAATACATTAAAACGAATGACTATACAATTGCAAATTTGGAGTACTTTTTTAACTGGCTATTGACCATTGGTCTTGTATATAGTATTTAGTGGTATAATCATTTTTAGTTAAAAGGTCCAAGAAAGTTGAGCATTTTAAAACATTAAAGTTTACATAAACTCCTCATTATTAATATATTTTTCTTATATTCTCAATTATATTTACTTTAATAAGTAAATACAAGAATTATTAGACTTCAACAAAATATTGTACACCTCATCGATTATTTTAAACTATTTAATGTTTCGTGATTGGGGTTGTGTTTGTGTACATGTGCTTCGATGGATTTCAACTCAACTATTCATCATCGAGTGTTTGCTGGAGTCGGCTGGATTGTAATAAGGTATGATTCTAATCAAATCTAGTATAATATGAAATACTAATTGTCGTTTTTTTTTTTTTATTTTCTTCGAAATATAAAGGTATATAGTTCGACTTCCAATAATTCTTCCATTATATAATTTCATCATATAATGAGGTGATTTTTCTATAGAACAGTTAACTTATGTATTGGATAATTTTATGTGCAATTTTTGTTTCTTCTGTTATGTAGATTCGAATTTATATTTTCGTAAAATAGATGTTTATGACGATGATTAAAAATTAAGCGCCATTATACTGCCATTGTGAGAAGACCGTTCGTCTTAAAAACTCCTCTAACAGACTCTATGTTTTATGTTATATAGTAATCTAATCTAATAGCTGATTGATGTGTTGCAAAAACCAGCAAATGATTCCATATCTGAGTAAGGAACAAAAGAAAGCATAGAAAACAATATTTAGTATGTTATCATTTATATACATATAGTTTTATTGTTCTCATATACTGCATTGTAGTATTTAATCTACTATTAAACTCAGTTATATGTTTGGTCTAGTCTAAATGTTTATCAATATAAATTCCCGGAAATTTGCAATTTAAATATATCTATAACCTCAGGTTATCTAGTGATACGTTCATCACATTCAATGAAGTCTGTTTAATACCAAATAATATACAGTTTGGTTTATTTCTATTAAGAAATAACTTATTTTTATTGAAATAATTTTGAATTCCCGCAAAGACAATATTAACAGTATTCAACATATTCTGAATATTTTATAATGTATTGTCATCCACATGACTAATTAGAACTTCGTTTTTATTTTTTATAACGGTGAAAATATCATTAATATATATAGCAAACAAGACAGGTCCCAAAACTCCCCTGGGGTATTCCTTTCGAAATCTTCATTCAATAAGTTTGTTTGTTTCTTCAAACCTTCTGCTTTAGATCGCTCAGATATGACTTAATCAAATTGAGATTAACACCTCTTATTCCATATTTATGCAATTTATTTAGTAATATTTATTTATTTATTGAAGTCATAAATAAAGATTTAACGTTTCAAAAATGATAATTGCAGCACTACAATTAAGACCGTACAAAAATTTAAAGCAACAATTTGAAGGCATTACGCGACGAAGATCTGAGATAAACTTGGAGAATCATTGAAATATACTCAACAAGCAGTTTACTTATGATTGAAATCCATGGGAATGATTCCAAAGGAAGCCAATTGGATGATACAAATACTGATTCAAAGGCAGCAAATGAGGAGATATGAGGATGAAAAATTGATAACCAACTGCAATCCTAAAAAAAACTACACTGGTAATTACAGCGTTAAAAACAAGTCATACTTTAGATAGCAAACATTTGAAGGCATTACGCATTGAAGATCTGAGAGAAACTTGCAGGATCATTAGAAGATATTCAACGATTAGTTTCCTTATGATTGAAATCTATAGGAATGAATTAGAAGTAAGGCAATTGGATGTTACAAAACGCTTACTCAAAGGCAACATAGAATTAGATTTGGGGACCTACTTCAGTACGAGAGCCAAATATTCATCATTTGAAGGTAATACTGTGTATCAGGTTGGTCCAAAATGAGGAAACTACGAGCAAAGGCAAAACAGAGTAACATGGCAATGCTCGGCATAATTTTGCAAAATTCGTTAAAGTTTATTTATTTCAAGTGGGCTATTTTCCTGTATTTGCTATATTACTGGCTCTTCCGATAGATTGCAGATTTATTTATTTTGTTCTGAAAGAAATGATTCCTTTAATACAAATTTGTTTCCCTGTAAATTTGAATAATACCGGCTTCGCAGACGATACTACCATCCCAGCAGAATTCGTTGAATAAACTTCAAGAACTAGACAAAGATAAACAATGCCTTAGAAGAGTGACCTTTAATGTTAAAAAAGCATATACATTGTTTTTAACAAAACGGACTCAGGATCAACAGTATTGAGATTCAATAGAAATCCTATGGGAAGAGTTCCAAGGGCGTTTCCAGCCAACTGGCTTAGGGGGGGTAATTTAAAAAAAACTTAAATATTTTCATTATTCCATAAATAAAGAGCAATCTACATCACCCTTCATCAATTCATTACTTCGAATCATGCAGACAGTTAACCTAGCTAGTAAAGATATTTATTTTTTTATACATAATTAGAGTCAAGACAAGAAAAATATTCTTTAAAATTTACAACAGATTTTTGTAACTAAATTTATTAAAAAAACGATTTATTTCTTAAGTCACTTTGGTAAATTTGGAAACAATTGTCGCGAACAGCAAAATCGATATTTGAAAGTGTTATCGTATTTTATTTACGAAAAATTACCAAAGTGATTCAGAATATGAACTTTCAACAAATAAAAGCCTCAACTCATCATTTGCTAGTAATTGATCTTTTAGTTTATTTTTCTTTTGCCATTGTAATTTCCAAAATTCTAATTAAGACTTAATTGCTATTGCACATTGAAAGAAACAAATGAGTACTAAAAGCGAAAGAGATATTGATAGCCCTGAATATGGATTCCAAGGTTTCTAAATAAGCAATGGAGAATAGAAAACGATAGAAGAACGGAAGCAGCGATATAAAACGTTTTAACAACAACAGGATACAAAAATAAAACAAAGGAAGATGAAAACAATGACAAAACTCACGGAGAAGGCAAATCTAAATATAGCTAAGAACGATGTGGAAATGGAGGAACTAAAGAGCATGTTTAATGACTTAATGAGAGAAATGGCAAAAAACCTCAGAAGAACTAAAAGATAAGATCAAAAAACTAAAGAATGAAATTGGTAATAAAGAAGAGAAGTGGGTCCTAGAAAAGCAAGAGATGTTAACCTAGATTAGAGATTAGATTCGATTAAACGGGGTGGTTTGATTATAGAGACAGCCTTACAGCACTGCGAGATAGTTAGATATTTTCTACTTTCCTATTATTATTATGTTCTCAAGAAGTCAACTTCCTAGGAGGCCATTCCCTGATCACTCTTGCATATGATGAGCCGATTTTTGACACAGTTACTTAATAGACAATATTATATTTTATATCTATTACAAATACTTCAAAATGCTTTATTACAATATAAAATATTATACAGGCTATTTCTTTGGATGTGAAATGTGTTTAAAAGATAAAATAATAATTAGTGTGTAATTATGTTCGTGGTATAAGGGGCATATAATATAGACTGGAATGTTTATAAAAATTTCAATCGTGTTTTATTCCGTTGGAGCTAATTGAGTCTGATTATGTTACGTGTTGGAATTCATGACATCGAGTGCGAGTGAGTGACGGTACCAATTTTAGGGATTTATAGCGTAAATTTTTCACCGTTTATAATTACCTCACCATGCATTCATTATGACCGAGTGTTAGTGTAAGTGCATATTGCGAGAACATAGCCGTCAGAATAATGAGCTCGCCATTATCGACAATGGCTATCGGTTAGGATGCGAGGCCGTCAAAGAGCGAGCTGTAACAGCATAATGATGGCCTATCATCCAATTACCTGCTATCATCAATTCTAGCCAAACTGGTTGTAGGCTGCTCGTCATGAAGAGCTCCTGCCATTAATCATAACTGGCGGCAGGTAGAGGTAGCTGTCACTCAAAACCGTATCCATGTGTGCGAGCGTGAGCGTGCGTTGACGTGTTTTACAAGTGGAAACCGAGCAGGAGTGCTTTAGCAGCAACAGCAACGGCAACAAAGCAGTGGAAGCAGAAGCAGAATCGGCGAACGTTTCAATCCGCAGAAATCCAGGACCAAGCGTGACATTGTATTATGACGGCCCGGCTGGAGCGCGGCGTTAATATTTCACAGAGCCGTCATAAAAGTCTCGAGCATGGGCTTAAATTATTTATGAAAAGTGAACTGCTGAGTTGAGATTTACAGTTGTTTTCTTGTAGATTCTATTTAACGCGGCAATAAACATTGCGAAAGCCTTTAGTTCGTCCACCTTTGTGTGTTGTGACTGACGTGCGGCGCGTTTATTTATGTTCTTTGGGATCAAAAGGCGAATGTTTTATGTTATAATTTATGAGTAATTAGTCTGGCGAATGTGTGTGCGTGGGCCCCAACTTAAATAATTATGTTTAATGTAGGTTTATGGATATATACAACATGTTGGTGGAATAATAATAACGCGGGAACTTATTTCACGGAATGACACGTAATTTATTGCGATTAAAATAAAGTCCCAGCGCTAAAGAGCAACTGATACCGCGCCGTAATTTATTTGCCTCATAAACTTTATTGCCCACCTCCGCGCGGCCCTCGCCCCCTACTTTTCATCCTGAATAAACCCAGCTTTTTCCAACCGCGAATATGACGAGATGCTCTCTTCCTGATACCGTGATACCACTTGCGGAAGGGAAACGGAGTAGCGGCTGCGATACCAACACGAGATAAGCCGTCAAGTGTGTCACATGCCATCAGGACTCTAATCTAAATCGCATTACCGTTCCGCTGTACATCTTCTTCCCATTCTTCATCCCGACACGCTCTCTCCGGGATTATTTATTGATTTATTGTGGAATTAGACTTTCATTTACTGCTGCCATTAAAAGCATATTACAAATATCTAACCTCAAACCGTATAATAAGATATACGCTTCATATACCAATAAATGTCACGTTCGTGACGGAAAATTTAGTTAGTCATAAAACATCAAGTGCTCCATCTATTATTTAATTTATTTACACATATTTTATACGACAATCCAAAGTTATAACTGTATAACTTCGTAAATAAATCATACATCCCACTATGTTTTATGCAATTATTATTATATGTTGAAAAGTACATTCGTTTATTATATAACTACTAAACTATACTACGTAGAGTAACTCCGTAATAAATACCAGAATTGACAATTAATCCTACACCATATTGAATCTACTCTTAAAACTGGATTAAATAGTTGGAATATCTAGCAATTACTATGAAAGAAACAATAGAGATTTGAAAGACATTTATTAATTAATAACAATTTCTACAAAGCTATTCATAATTTTATATACGTACAGAGCATAAATATCATCTGTTTTAGATCTAGGAATCTTTAAAGCATTTATTCTTTGCCTTAACATAATTACCAATATCAGAATGCTTCTTATTATGGCAATCAGTCTAACAAAGCAAATATACGCTACTTGTAATTTTCCAATTGCAGTGCTTAAAATGAAGGTATGCATAGAATATCTATATTAACAAACAAAAATACCGAAGGACCTCTTTAGATCCAAAAACGATTATTTAAGTTAGACAGGGTGCCTACTGTGATGCAAGAGTAAACACCCATAACACCCAATTTATGACACTTCTGTAAATACGACCCTCTTGCAGGTAGTTCATGAACCTTTACATTGTAATGGTCCGGGTAATATTTTAATAATTATTTAATTTGTGCTTAGTGTAATGCATTTTCTTTTAATATTTTGATGACTTTGACTTTATTCTTGTGGTTTATTGTCGATTTCAATCACATTTTTAACGAACTATGTCAAATGAATAATTATATACAAATATAAGAAAATATAACTATTTTTCACATTTGCTTACTGGAATGACATACCTAATTTTAATTTGCAAATGAATAAGTGTATAGTGTATTCATCGCTCTTTTGCCGAGCAATAAAAAATCAAAGACAGCCCGCTGTCTTTGGCGGCGTCGCCGCCGCGTCGTAAAAACACTCGATGCGAGTAGATCGGCACACGCCGTGTGCACCCTTCCTCCTCATGGCATAGTCTATCCTTTTCCTATATATTCGACATTATATTTTTCGTGGCTTGGTTTAAAATTCATTTTATCAGCAACTGTGTTAGTGCATATTTCGTCGGTGGGCGCTGTATCTCAAAAACGAATAATCCTCTTGAGTTGAAACTTTAAACTTAAGGTTTAAATTAAATTATTAATTTTTGCGGCTTTTACTTCGTTATACATGTTTGAGTATAAATAAAACACTTTGTAACTTTGTTTGTATAACACTATTTATTTACTGTTTACTATAGTTTCGGCATCTCAACGTGCCATTATCAAAACATACAATGATACAGTGATACACTGATTGTATGTTTTGATAATGGCACGTTGAGATGCCGAAACTATAGTAAACAGTAAATAAATAGTGTTATACAAACAAAGTTACAAAGTGTTTTATTTATATTTTTCATAAAACTTAATTTTCGAGAAAAAAAATAAAAATTGAAAATTTTGACATTTTTTGCTAATTGCTACTAAACTATTGAAGCTACATGAAATTTATATAACAAATAATTGTAGAGTATTCAAAAGTGAACAAATTACTAAGAATAGCCTTTTTGTGTAAACCTTATAGCTTTCGAGTAAAATATAGGGAAATTACTATGATGGCCACATTACCATTATTTTTTGCTTGTGACGACTATTTTTACTTTCCCTATATACGCAGTATATGTATATATATGTGGGAAGTATTGTTCTCGTAATTTTTTGGAAACTCTTTGCGGAAATATCCGTTTTGGGGTCTCCTGAACCCATTACACTAATTTCTAGAAAAAAAAAATGTCTGTCGGTGGGCGCAAAAACGAAAGATGCCGTTAATAACCCTTTGAATTTCCTTCTTTAATTGGTGTATTCTTTGTGGAAGGATAGCAAATAACAAACATGAAACAAGCACGACTGGCAAACGTCATATGACAAAATGGCACCAAATAAAAATTCGTCCTTACTTTCTGGACATCATACCAAACTTATAGAAGCCATTTATCAAGAACTGCTAGCAGTTGATCCTGATTCAAGTTCTAAATTTTGTGAAATAAATGAGAAATAGTAAAAAGGGTCTTATTCTGTTTACGTTAATTGTACCTTTAAGTTAACTCGTTTTAACAAGAATAATGTATTTGTGCCTTTGAACTCGCTTCTATAATTTATATTAAGGAACTGACTTTTCTTTCTTGGTGTAAGCACTCATTTTGAATTTAATTTTTTGGTTGTGGCTGAATCAATTTAGATGACAAACACTGACTTTTCACAGCAACTACTATATTGAGGATTTTATTATCGAATATTTGTTTACACTTTTTAAGCTATATTTCGAATTAAACTAAAGATGAAACAAAAATAAAACCTCCACAATAACTCTAGTAAAGGTATTATTCTAATTTTATTCTGGTAATTTAAATAATAGAGATACAAACTGCAATTGAAAATTTTAAATGGGAATCCCCTATGATGCGTCTTGAAACGGGTCACGCGGTATACTCATGTTGATATCTTCTTTTATTGATAATGTTGTTCGTAACATAGAATATATGGACCAAAAGGTCGATGGTTTCAAATTTTCCGACAATTTTGATTATCAGTCTTCCATTCCATAAATTTTGCATTTTTTTTTTCATACCTCTTTTTCTATTTTTCTGGTAATAAACCTGCATAAGTTTTCTCAGCTTAATTTACTATTTCTGGTGGAGTATTGGGAAGATCTAAATCACTTTCTGAATCAGAAATTATGATGAAGTTACCACAGCACACACACTCACAAACTGATCTTTAATAATGACGCGATATAGTGACAGCAGACAACTAGACCGAGGTGAGAATTTGTAGGTCACTATCGTCTCTAGTGACGAAAGTTAACGTCACTAGTGACGGAACTCAAAATTTCGTTTGAGTATTCGGTGACGAAAAATGTCTTTTTATAAAGGTTAGTAGAAAACGATTGGTTACTTCTATCGGTAAAGGAGATCTCTTAATCTAGATTAGAAATTAAAAACACTTGGTTTGTTTCACAGAATATTTATTATTTTTCTCCGACTAGTTTCGACAATATGTCATTATCAAAGTGTAATGACATATTATCGAAACTAGTCGGAGAATAATAAGAAATATTCTGTGAAACAAACCAAGTGTTTTTGATTTCAAATATGTTTCACCACGGGTTAAGTGAGCAATTCATTAAATATAGAGATCTCTTATTTGGCCAAAAACTCCGTAATAGTTATGGACAATGCATCATATCATAGTCGACAAATTGATAAGGCACCGACTACGTCCAGTAAAAAATCAGAAATATCTGATTATTTATATAAACATGATTTAATTTTTGAATATAGTAACAGATGAGGCTGTTCTATGATGAAAATTCATATTCACTTGTTTGGTTGATGAAGCAAAAACACTTAAATTTTCAAAACACTTTATTATTGCTTTTTTAAAACGCAAGAATTGTTTCGACACACTGTGGCTTCTTCAAGCGAAGAAAAGTTCACCAAAAGCTCTTCAGTTCTAGTTTTTAACGATAAATACTTAAGTTTAATGTTTCATCTCAATAGGATCATTCGTTTTTGAGATACAGCTCCCACCGACAGACAGATACGCAGACACACACACAAACACAGACATTTTTTTTTCAGAAATTAGTGGATTAGAAGAGTAGAGACTTCAAAGTATAGTTCCGTTCAACAAACTTCAAAACATTTTCACGAAACTTCTTGGGCTTATAACCTAACCTTATAGTCCAAATAGGTAACCGAATTAAAACAAGTAAATAAAACAAAATACTTAATCATAATCTTCAATATACTAATTTAATTTTATAAAAAAGTTTCTTATACTTTGTAAAACAAAATCAAAGTAAACATAGGAACAACAAAATATATCCAAAACAATGATAGAATTTTCAGGCGTTTCTTAATAAAATAACTTACTGAACACTTTTTATTGTAATAGTTCAGTTTTAAATGATAACATGTAAATTATGACTACTTTTTATATTTTTATATTTCTCTACAATTATTTGTTATATAAAACTCCAATGGTTTATTAGCAATTGGCAAAAAATGTCAAAATTTTCAATTTTTATTTTTTATTCTCGAAAATTAAGAGTTTTATGCTCCCACACTACCAAAAGCCCTCCAATCCCTCCAAGAGCTTATTGACTCCCTTCAACGATGGTTTGCAAAATGGCGCATTAAAATCAATCCTCACAAAGCACAGCTTCTAATCCCTTATCATCACAGCAATAATTCACCTCACAAAGTCCATATTTCCCAAACTGCGATCCCTCCCTCAGTTTCCATTAAGTACTTGGGCATAACCATAGATCAAAAAATTAATTTTAAAAAACATACAGCCATAACAAAAAGCAAAATTACTTCTAGGGCAAAAGTTTAACTTACAAAAACAATGGTATTAATACCAGAACTACTGTAAAAATTTACAAGATGATCTGCCGCCCACTACTTGACTATGGTTGTGCCCTCTATCCCAACCCCAGCAATCCAATCTCCTGTAATATTGAAGTTAGCGAGCGAGCATCCCTTCGTACCCTAACAAAACTCCGTCATCCTCTTAATCCTCTACACAATCACTCCAATCAGCTCCTCTATGATACTACTTTAGTTATCCCCATCCTAGAACGTCTTCGATTCCTATCAGAAAAATTCGCCAAAAATCCTTTTAACTTTCACATATTATCCCTATACTGTCTTCCTCGAAACCCAAACATAATCCCTAAATTTAAAAACCCACATTCTACCATTTTTGATTTCATTTCATCATTTCATGCATCTACTCACTAACGACTGACGCCATACGACTGGACAAGACAAGGCAGAAAGATCTCTGGTCGATAGCCTTTTGACAGATTAACACATCATTCATTATTCATTATTTTAATGTAAATATGTACAAAATTTGTCAATAAATATATGTTACTACTATGAGTTTTATGAAAAATATTTTTGAACAAAACTTGTTCTGTTTCTCATTCCCTTTAACTTTTGTTTAAAAAATATTTGTAATATTTTTCATATTAAAAAAAATATTTGAAGAAAACAAAAAGTCAGTTCCAGTTTTTAACGATAAAACCTTAAGTTTAAAGTTTCATCTCAATCGGATTATTTTGAGATACAGCGCCCACAAACATTTTCACGCACGAAAACAATACTTCCCCTATATATAGTATATAGGGAAAGTAATAAACAAATAAAATCCTTAAGAATATAATCTTGTAAGTAAAGTAGACACAATAACAAACAATAAGAAAATGGTGATGTGGCCATCATAGTACTTTCCCTATATTTTTTTCAAAAACTATGAGGTTTACGTAAAATGGTTATTCTTAATAATTTGTTCAATTTCTAATTCTCTACAATTATTTGTTATATAAGTTTAATGTAACTCTAATAGTTTATTAGCAATTGGCAAAAAATGTCAAAATTTTCAATTTTTATTTTTTTCTCAAAAGTTAAACATTTTATGAAAAACATGTTTGAATAAAACTTGTTCAGTTTTTTATTCCCTTTAACTTTTGTCTGAATCGTTTTTTAAAGTTTTTCATATTTAGAAAAATATCACGAAAAAACAAAAAAACGCCTCGAGTAAACATCCACTTCCGGTTTATGAATGTTTACCAAAAGCTTTTCAGTTCCAGTTTTTAACAATAAAACCTTAAGTTTAAAGTTTCAACTCAAGAGGATTATTCGTTTTTGAGATACAGCGCCCACCGACGAAATATGCACTAACACAGTTGCTGATAAAATGAATTTTAAACCAAGCCACGAAAAATATAATGTCGAATATATAGGAAAAGGATAGACTATGCCATGAGGAGGAAGGGTGCACACGGCGTGTGCCGATCTACTCGCATCGAGTGTTTTTACGACGCGGCGGCGACGCCGCTAAAGACAGCGGGCTGTCTTTGATTTTTTATTGCTCGGCAAAAGAGCGATGAATACACTATACACAAATTAATGTCACAAAGATTTAATAGTGCTTTATAAATTTTTAGTGGTAAGCAAAATAATTAAAAGAAATGGAATTTTGAAAATCGCACGGAGAAACTGACATTACTATTAGGTTTAATAATGATCATCCTTATATCACTCGCGTTAATAATTTATCCTCTGATGCTTCAAAAAACTAAAGTGTTACTATCGCTGTCTCTTGTAGTATCTATGATATTATCGTGATTTCAGAAACATGACTTTATGAAAACCTTCAAAATAGTCAATTACAGTTTATCAATTATAATATTTTTAGAACTAATCGCACTATCACTGGGGACAAAATGGGAGTTGGCTTATTAATTGCTATACATAAATCTTTAAAATCTTCCCCACTTGAGTTCAACAATAATATTGACCATTTGTTCGTAACACTTTCAGTTAATAACATAAAATATATTGTAGGCACTGTTTATATTCCGCCAAATTCTCCTGCTTGCATATACGAAGAACACTGCTCTTATCTGGAAAATTGTATGGAATATTTTGAGGACCATAAATTCATAATCTGTGGCGATTATATTTTGCCTTCATTGAAGTGGAATGACAAAGGGGTTATCTTAACATTAATCAATCCCTATGATGTCAAATCTGAGCTTTTGCTAACCACTTATAATTTTACTTTATTTAAACAATACAATTATATTCCAAATTCTAGAGGCGTGTTTAGTACTATGGCAAATGTTACTGTTTCTTTGGCAGATGATTTACTACTGGCAGAAAGTGATCACCATCTATTCCCTGGGATAATCCTAAAGCTTTTATTTCCAAAGAAAAAATATATCTTTTTCGAAAAGGTGATTATGATTCTCTGAATTACTATTTAAATCTTATTGACTGGAATGCTTTATTTGCATCTTATTCTGACATAAATGATGCTGTCCTTAAATTTTATGATATAATATATGAAGCTTTTGTATTATACATTCCGTCTGTTTGGAAGTCCAATTCATCATCAACATATCCAACATGGATGAACACGGATTTAAAGCGTTTATATTAAGGAAGAAAGAAGCTCACTATAAATATAAACAAACATCTTCAGCTGACAATTACCTTCAATTTTCAACGTTAAGGTGCCAGTGTAAGAATTTGTCACGTCCATTGCATACTAAATACATCGATCGCGTTAAATGCAGCATAAAAGCTAATCCAAAATTGTTTTGGAACTATGTGAGGGAATTTAAATCAAATGAAAGTATTCCTACAATACTAAAAAATGACTCCGAGCAAGCTGAGAATGGTGAGGAAATAGTGCAGATGTTTTCAAACTTCTTTTCCTCAGAATACGTAGATGACAGCACAGTATCTCAACAATTAAGGATGTATTCCAACATAATAACCGTCAACGACACATCGCTAGCCGTCACACTGTCTGAAGTCTTCGAAAATATTGTGCACCTAAAAGAAAGTGATACGTGTGGTCCTGATGACATTCCCAGTTACTTTCTAAAAAAAAGTGTTTTTTCTATTGCGCTTCCTTTTTTTTTGATCGTTAAAAAGTCCTTAAAATGCGGCGAATTCCCATGGATTTGAAAACCATCATTTATAACACCAATTCATAAGTCTGGAGTAGTTGATAAAGTAGAAAATTATCGAGGTGTGTGCATTCAATCAGTTATACCTAAACTATTAGATAAAATAGTTGCTAAACAACTAGCGTGGATGTCTCGCAATGTCACTAACATGGATTTGTTTCTAAAAGGTCCACTTGTACCAATCTACTAGAACATCAGCAACTTTTGTCAAGCGCTTTGGATAAAAGGATGCAAGTTGACAGTATATACACTGACTTCTCTAAAGCGTTTGACAAAGTTCAGCATTTTACATTATTGGTTAAACTGGAACAAATTGCTTTCAAAAATACTACATTCAGTTGGATAAAGTCACTTTTAGATAATCGTTCTCAGCAAGTGAAATTGGGTCATTTCGTGTCTGAAAGTATAGTTGTTTCGTCTGGTGTTCCTCGGGGATCACACTGCGGTCCTATTTTGTTTATTCTTTTTACTAATGATATTCATAATGTTGTGAGGCATAGCAATTTACTTATGTACGCCGATGACCTTAAATTATATAAAGCAATTGAGTGATTGTGTTTATTTGCAGGATGATTTGAATCGTATTTGTACCTGGTTTGACATCAACAAATTGAAATTAAATGTGAAAAAGTGTTTTTCGGTAAGTTTTTCAAGATAATATATAATATTAATCTTAATGATCTTGACACTAGGGATATAGTCAAGGATCTTGGTGTTATTTTCGATAGTCGTTTAACATTTAATTTGCATATATCAAATATTATTCAGAAAGCGTTTCGTAATTGGGGATTCATTTGGCAAATCGCAAAAAAAATAAATATTGATTGTTTAAAAATATTGTATTATGCATTTGTTAGATGCCATTTGGAATATGCTTCAGTCGTGTGGTCACCTTACACTAAGTCTAACTGTGATAAGATCGAACGAATACAAAAAAAAATTGCGGAGTTTTGAATTTAAGATGGGAATAACACATGTTCAAGGGGAATACGATTTTATAATGTCTTGTTTGTCAATCCGGTCGCTGGAGTCTCGACGAATTAATTTGGATGTATATTTCATTCATAAACTTATTAATTAGAGTATAGATTGCGAGCCATTATTAGGGTACTTAGACTTTTATTCAAGTAGCTCTAGTCGTAGGTTGCGCGCTGTACCATTGTTCAGGATTCAGATATGTCTCACAAATTATTCATATTATAATATACCTGAACACTGAATAAAACACTTACTATGTTTTTAACCACTATAATTAAAAACATAGTAAGTATTTTATTCAGTGTTCATTATGAATTACCATATAGTAACGGTCACAACCATCATTATGATTATAATATACCTATTACTAGAGCAATGAGACATGTAAATTATTTTAGCCAATTCTCTTGGTTTAATATTTTTGATACCAATTTCAATAAATTAAAATATGATATGAATAAGTATCTTAGTTAGCTTGCGCTTATTATCAACCATGTGTATTATTTTGCGTTCATTAATTTGTATTTAAATATTAGTTATTAGTTAATTTGTAATGTTTATTTCTCCATTGTATTTTGTATGATAAAAGGGGTTACCCGTTAAAAAATATTATTAGATTATTATTAGATTAATCTTAACTAAGTCTATAAAACAATACCGTTACACTTTACTAATACATTTAGCCGCATTTGGCAAAAGTAGCAAAAATCTGACTTCCTTATCCGAAACCACTTAGGAGATATTTCTATCATGGCTAATAGTTTCCAGAGTCAATACGTTACGTATTTAATTTCTGGAGTTTAACCACTAACTATCGTATTTAAGCAAGGATTTCCAGACAGATCCCCCACTCTTGCATTTGTGCAAGAGATGTGATGATAGGTAAATATTGCAGCTAAATCTTTAAAATAAATTTTTGACACGTATCTCGTATTCGAGATATTCGTGATCCTCTAAAAAAATTTTCAATGATCTCCTTCACTATTGCCACTGGTTATTCAAACGAATAGTTAGGTATAGAAACATTCTGAGTAGAATCTAATTTATTAATAGTGCAGATGCATACATTTTTTAAAGATCATCTAACGATTCATTTTGGTTTCTTTATGATAAGATTTATTTTTGTTGTTGTAACCATATTTTTAATACATTATAAAAAATAAAATATGTATATTACAATAATGTATTGCACATGGTTGGGTTTTATTTAAAAACCTAATATCTTTTATAGCTTTCCTAAAAACCTCCGTTTAGGACAAATATTTCTTTTTTGAATTGTAATATCTAACAATAGTCTTTCAACATTGATAAGCTCCATCTACACGTATGACTTTTTTTCATTCGTGTAGATTCTAGTGATATTTCGCTATGTTTTCTACTCACTGCACCGAGTCGATCTATGATAAATGTGATGATAAGTAAATATTGCAGCTAAATCTGTAAAATACATTTTTGACACGTATCTCGTATTCGAGATATTCGTGATTCTCAATGATCTCTTCAATGCAATCCAACCATGTTTTTGAAGGTATATCATAATGGATTCAGAAAATCTTCATTTTTACAAAGCAACCATATTTTAAACACTACAAGGAGTCCTTATTCTCATATTAAAATTTAAAAGGCACAACTGCACTGTGACCTATTTAGGTATTTTGTATTATAAGGTTGTTAAGTAAGAAATGAAGCAAAAAATGCACATAATTGAATTGGATTATTTTCCAAAAAGACTTCTTATTCTTAATCAAAGTATGCACCCATACTACCGATACACATTTTCCATTTTAGAGGTAACTTATTTAACCCTTTGCTATAGAAGCCTGGATCGGGCGAGTCGATGAACTCTTCTAACGCCAATTTAACAGCCTGTACAAAATTAATTGTTTTCCAGATAAAAAGTTGTTTAAATTTTGAAAGAAATGATAGTCAGTGGGGGACAAGGTCTGGAGAGTACTCCAACTCCTGTAGCTTTGGCGCGGTCATTCGTGCGGCATGTGATCGAGTTTTGTCGAGCGCAAGACAAATTAACTAATTGTGGCTGTTTAATCGCACGATTTCTCAACATTTCGCGTAGTTAACAGTAGATCTCCGCCATTATCGATTGGCCAGATTCCGTAAAGCTGTGGTGCTAAACCCCCAAACAGTCTCCATCAGCCTTTTCTGCTGGATTTCTCGTTTCGGACAGTATTTTGATAATTCATCTTTGTCCAACCATTGCGATGAACGCTTACGATTATCGTATATGATCCATTTTTCATCACACTTAATAATTCGATTGAGAAATAGTTCGGCTTTGTTGCGAGAAAGAAGAGAAAGATGCGTCTTTCGTTCCTTCTATGCATCGGTCAATTCATGCGGTATCCACTTATCCAGCTTTTTCACTTTACCGATTTGTGCCAAATGAGTTAAGATTGTTTGCTTTGATAATTTGATGATAATTCACGTACACTTTGGCTGGGATTCAGGACGTCATTATCCACCTGAGTCTTGGGTCGACTACATTCTTTATTAAAAAGGCCGAAATTTTTTAAAACAACGAGCTACAGTCACGTTTGTAGCCACTTGAATGCCAAACATACTATTGATATTGGCCTACCGTGTTGTGGCTTGGTGGAACTAATACTTCATCAACACGCGAATTTCGCTGATATCCATGGTCTCACTTAATCGCCTATAAAAAAACGTTTGCAAATTTTTTCAAACTGAAATACGCGTTAGAAAGAAGAAAAGATGTACCTTTCACACGAAAAACAAAATATGTCAAATGTGAGGTTATGTTCGATTGAAATAAATAACATGAAGTTTGCTAGTATTTTTCCAGGAATTCAATTTCTTTGGTAAGGTCAATTAACTTCCTAGAAGACCATGCCTTGAGCCGTTCTGGAATTATTTAGATATTAGATAATATTAAAAAAAACTATAAATATTTCAATTTTATACCAAGACAATCTATGATCTTCTTAAAGCATCCTATTATAGACATAAAAAACTTAATTGCTTTTCAAGAAGCATATAAAGAACGATTAAATCTAAAACTTGCAAGACAATTAAAAGACACCAGGCAATATAAAGCAGTTCGTGACTTTCTACCAAAAACAAACTAAAGTATGTATTTAAATGTTTTAGTTATTTCCATAAAGTTTTATTAATATTGCATTATTAAAAAAAAAGGAAAACGGAAAAGGAAAAGCGAAAGTCCTTTTGCTCATCTAAAGTAGCTCCTAACTTTCTAATAAAACAGGAATCATGTAAAGAGATATATATTCAAAAGCTTAAATTAAAACATGGGCTTGTCTTCCCGTTCATTTCTTTGCTTTGTATTAATATTGCAGGATCAAAAAAATACAAAAAATCAAAGGCGACATTCTTTTTCATTATATAAAGCAGGTCCTAAATTTGAAACTAAAGCAGTAAATAAATACGAAATTATTTTATAATATAATAAAAATGCAATTAAGGGAATAGCTTCTACTACCCTCCATTTCTTTAGAAACTTATTAAGCTTCTGATTATCAAGTATTTTTTCAGTATTCATTTTCTATGCTGCTGCCAGTAAAAGCAAATGTAGGAGAAGTATTTCTAAGCTCATATTACAGCTAGAACGTTTTAATATATTGTTTACCATAGTTTTGTAGTTATGGTTCTTATGATTTTATTTGAGACCTGTCGTTTCTTCATTTCTTTGGAAAATGTTGCAAACTTGGTGCAAATGTGATTAAATATTCATCTATATCAAGAGTTAATTACTTCATTACACCTAATTTTATAAATACATTAAGACTTTTGGAAGTTATTAGAATTATATTGGAAATACTGTTTTTAGTACAATAATTATTACACGAGTGTTCAATTCATAAATAATATATAGTGATTCAGTATTAATCTACCTGATGAAGCCACTGTGTGATGTTGCAGTGCTCAACAATAAATGTGAAACTCTCTCAACTGTGCTGTTTTATTTCAATATAGATTAACTTTGTAACATATAAAGCACTTTTAGATCTTTGAAAAGCATTATACAATGTTTAAACACAAATTTGATTTTCTTTAAAATAAGTTCTAAGACATATATAAGTTGCACTGCATATGCCAGAGAAATTATAATGTTTATCAAATATAGCTGTTTCTAAATTTGTACTTAGAACCACCTTCTTCTACAATTGTACATATTCACAAATAAAATAGGGAAACTTCATAGCAAGCTATAAGAACGCCTTTTAGGAAATATATAAAGCACCCTTACAACTTCGAATCACAACCTATTGTGTTCAAGAAAGAAACTAACTTGATTTTCTTTTAAAAAACTCGAAGGTGTCTTTAAAATGCACGTATTATCGATTGGTGTATTACTAAAGGTTGTTCACAAAGTAATTTCGTTCTTTCTCAATAGAAGTCTTCACTTTTTACTATATCATAACCATTAATAATTTAACAGCTGGTCTAGCGTTAATTGTTTATAAAAAAGTTGGAATAATTCAACGGAGTATATATTGGTGGTACCTTTTTAAAGCAGTATTTTTGGCATTGTTTTATTACTACTGAAAAGATAAAAATGTGCAAGCAAAAAAAAAACAATATGCATTGTAAATTGAGAAGGATTTTGAGAGAACGCCAATGGCAAAACTGCTAATGTTCACGTTAAAGTTCTGATAAGCCTATTCAAGCCAATGAAAACACAAAACAGCAAACTGGTGAACAACTCGTGAGATCAATGAGGAATTATTATTATTATTTATCGAATTCAATCGTTCTTGATCATTTGAAATACCTATACTTAATCTTGAGGCTTGACATTTTGATTTCTAATGTTCTTATGGATAGAAATTATTGTCATCGCTTTGACGTCAGTAATTTGCTTCTTATACGTCAAGAAAAGAATCCATTTTTGAAGCACTTTATCACTGAGGATTCAATAGGTTGCCTACAATAACGTTAAATGCAAGAGATCATCGAGCAAAAAGGATTAAAATAACTAAAACACTTTGAAAATTAATATTCATTAAAATGGTGTAATTTCAAAGAAACAGTTTTTTTCTACCTTACACTAGATAACACAGGTTACAATTTTAAATGGCTGCACAAATTGAATGATTTACTTAAACAGAAAAGGGCATAGTTGATCAATAGTAAAGGTTTAGAATCAATACAATGCGACACATCATACAAAATCGTTAACCAGTCAAAAGCTTTTACAGATTCCATGAAATATATTGCTACCCACTCATATTCTGCAGATCTAACACCTTCTGATTATTTTTTCCCGTCTCTACAAAATTTCTTTGACGGTAAAACTTCAAATAAGTAGGTCAAAATGACTTTGTTTAGTTACTACCAGTACTATCTAAAAATTTATGAACTTGGAATCATGCTACTGCCAGAAATATGACAAATATCTTTGAATCAGAATGGACAATAACTAATTCAGAAATATATGTATTCACTATATGAATATCGTTTTTAATTTGTTATGTACTAAAACCTTTTTGGCGTTTTTGCTTTTAATTAATGAAAAGTCTATATTATAATTTGCTATGTAAATCAGAATATAACTCTGAAACAAAAGCTGGAAAGATGTTACAATATACTAAATATTTAACTGGAATAAAAGTTTTCGCGAACTAATTGCTGCAAAAAATCACATTATAATTATTTTATATGCAGAAGTGATACAATGATTTTTAGTACAATTTAGTACATTTTTGATTTTTCAAACATAGAAACATGTTTTTATTACTTTAATTGTTATCGCTTGTATGGCTATTCCATTCACAGATAATGTATATTACCAAGAAGTGCACAAACTACCCTTCAAGATTACATAAATAGAAACCGACGTTCTACTTTTTCATATAATATAGATCCTAAGTATATAATTTAAGCTGAAGTTTTTTCGTAATACTGCAATCAAAAAGTCTTTTTTAGAGTACTTTTGAAATTTTATTATTAAGGTTTAGGAACTAAAAATGTTTAACGTTTTTATCGTATTAGTTCTTCTTCATGATTTTCTTCTAGAGTTGAGCGCTGCTTTAAAAACATCAGTAACTGATAAATGAGTATCATAGCAACAAAATTATCATTATTTGTATTTGTAGATTTGCTTGCTTTTACAGGAATATGAGATTATAAATGCTGAATTCAAATACAATTTCACTCTTTATCAGGAGGAATTTTGTTTTAGCTAACTGTTAAACTATAAATGATATAGTATCTATTATGACTAACCTAAAAAGTGATTGATAGTAGATTTTGGTCAATTTTGTATATGAAGCACAATAGTAGTTAGTAATTCTACTTGACTTTATTCCATTGCAGAAACTTTTTGATAAAAATACACACCGGTCTCATCACCCACAGTCCCAAGAATATTTCTGGGAAAAAGTGAATTTTTAGGAATATGTTGCATCTCATACATTTATAAGAAGGCAAAGGATTGGTCTATTTATAACTCATTTATTAAAGTCTGTATACCATATCATGATTTAGTGTCTCTGATCATTGGTGACATTGTCAGTGAAGTGAAGTCAGGTTAACAAACTTATCACATATTTCAATAAATATGCATTTTACTCTTGGAATATTAAAAACCATTGAAAATATATCTAGAGAAATAACCAGAAAAATTAATTGAAAATTTAAACAAATTTGCTTTGCCTAATTAGTTACTCTTGAAACATTCTAGTTTTAAAATAGTCTAAGAAGGAAAAGGTAATAGCAATTGCTTTATAATACAATTTATTATTGTCAATGTGTAGAAACGATCCACCAACCAAATTAATTCCTTTATGTTAATGATTGTTACTTCAAACCTTTTAGACATTTGGTTGAATTTATCTAAAATCATTAATCTTTTATAGCCATTTCTAATATATTTCATTTATATTATTAAAAATATTACAAACAACTGTACAGTCAAAATCATAAACACAAAATCAACGCCTACGAGCGAATTGTTGTATCAACAAACACTCATTCATAATTATCTCACCTCTAAAACAACGCACACTTTGTCGGTCCGCACAGAAAACAAACTTACGCAGTGGCACGACGATGTATTTACACAGCCAGAAGGGGTTTCAATTAGATCTCTCTATCGTACAGGGTGATGAATGAGGCCCTGACAGGCCGGCCATCCATCATACGGCGAGAGATTGGAGATGCCGAGAGAAGGTCACTCACACCGGCAATCCATCATCTCTCCAAGGAACTACAATTACCAGATGCACATGAAAATTTTCAATTCCAACTGGATTATCCACGGAACCAAAGCACATTATCACTTCCTGGATTATATGTTGGCGGAAGCAAAAAATATAAATATTGTTTAAAATTTAAAGCAATTTATCAAGTTAATTATTTTAATTTAAGGTACAGCGAGTTTTAATAATAAAATTAATATGGATTGTTCCAAGTAGAAAATTTATAATATAAAATAATAAATATTTGCATGACTCTGGCATACAAGATAGTGTGGTCTAGTATTTATTTTTATACTAATTTCGACAAACAATTTGACGGAAAAATATAAGTACAATGTTTCATAACCGCGAGAATCTTAAAGAGGTTCATTTAATTTATAGATTGCATTAATATTATTTTTTGAACCAAGTTTTATTTTTCAGCATAAAAATAATTTTATTGTTTTCTGTATTCTTTCTTAATGTTATATTAGTATTTTCAGATAAATTTTGATCAAATCGGATATTAATGTTTATTAATAAAATCATGTTAATTAAATTTGAAATACCTATGAATCGATTCACAGTTAAGTATTTTTTAATGATTAATTTATTAGAAGAGTCTAACTATACGAGATTAAATGTACGGTAAAAATGTTATACTAGAGTCGATGTTTTTTACGGTTGCAAACCAAAACCCATTGCTCAGGATTTTCTTCTGTCAATTATAGAGACTACAGCAAAATTTAAGAGGAAATACAAACACTTAAAATTAGAGAGAGAAAATGTATGAATTGAAAAACTAGTTTCAGCAATAATAAGAGAAATATGAATTTTTCCTAAGAAAAGTTGTCAGAATGAAGTATAGCTTTCCTAAAAAACTCAAATCCTGCGACTTTGTTCCTAAACTAGACAATTGAATAAATATATGAGACAAAGAAGTAATCATTGAGGCACAAAGGAAAAACCCCATACCAAAACAGCTGTTCCTAGAATAAAGGGATCGGGACGAAATTATTTAGAAAGCAAAAAGAGAAAGAATAGCCGAGAAAACCTGAGAAAATACATTTGAATTTTATTTACATAATCAATAGCCTATTATTTTATTCATTTTTTAATAACTGTCCTTATTTGTTTTTGGTTTTATCAATTAAATTTAAGTAGTCAGATCCTTTAGTATAATTGCAACAAAGTAATTAAAAAGATGGCATATTTTCAATTAAGGAATTTTATCCGTTTTTGTGTTTCCTTACAATAAACGCTTCTACCAAAATCTTTTATCTCTACAAAGATTAATCTACCATTAACGAGCTATAGGTGGTGTTGCATTGTTAGTTCGAAGTGATTGTGCGTAATAACACATTAATGCGGATTACATACCAAAACCATCAAATTTATATACCTTATTAAAATAACAATATCTATATATCTATTCCTAAACCGAATTTATAAGCCACCTACATAGGCCTTGTCTATTTGTGGATGAATTCAATCCACACTCTCTTAGGTGGCTACATACTAGGTATTGTAGGGATCGCCTAGAAGAAGAATTATTTAAAGATTTGGGTTAAGTGCTATTGATTACTAAGGAAATGACATATAAAAATACTCGACAGGCATAGAATTTGTATAAATTTTAACATTGCCTCTGCAAGTGCTGCCATACATGCGCATATCGTTCATCCGGATGCCTTCCACGCCAAACCATCTGCTACTTTGTTACCTCTGCTGTTGTTATATCCTTTCACACAGTATAGGGTCAACTTATTGTCACAAGCGACTTCTTCCAAGGCTTCACAAGATTCTAGCGTTAATGCTAAGGCAATTTCACAGATAGCAATTGCTGCTCTGCTGTCCGTTATGATGTGTACGTTTTTCCTTTGATTTTCTTGTCAGAGTTACCTTCGCTGCATAGTTCCACCGTTCTTGGTTTGCTTATTTTTTGCATAGTGCTGTATTTTATCAGGGTTTTTACAATAAATTCCTACACCTGCACCTGTTTTCGTCAACGACCCATCAGTGTATATATGAATGTCTTTTCGTTTGCTTGCTACTCCTGAGTCTTTATATCTCAGGTCTATTTAGGAGAATAATGTGAGACTTATTGGCCGATATGCTTTCGCTGTGGTCTAGCGGAGCGCCTTGGTTTTGGTTTAAAAATAACTTTAATTTCGCTTCACGCATGGGGTGTATAACTAAAAGCATGTATAGTGAGAAACTCCTCATTACCCAGACTACCCTTGCCCTTATAAAAATAGAACCCGTCAATTGCTAATCCAGTTTGATTCGGGACACTGTGGATGTTTCAGTGAAAATCTGCTCCAAATTGAAGGTACAGCCTAGGAAGTGAATCCTCAATAAAAGTGAGGTGAGTCCGTGTACAAACCGTCCTCCCTTTGTTAGTGAGTAAGGGGTTTTGGAGAGGGCCTGTTTAAATCTCGAGGTTTCTGAAACGTTTTATACTTTGGAGCAGAAAAGCCTCCATTCCTCTCTCTTTTTTGTCTTAGCATTTTTTTACAGTCGCGCTGTAGTATTTAATAGTTGTTTCACTCGGAGTCATTTTGCATATTCATGGCTTTGTTGTGTGCCCTTTGTTCTGTGCACCACTACGCTTATGGGTCCCTGGTTTTTAGAGCGCATGCTTTCTTGTAATCTGATATGATGCCCTTCTGGAGTACATTGGTTATACTTTCCAGTTCAGGTATATCTTTTGTTGGCTCGTTTCCAGGTCCCTAGTTTTAATGATCCTAGTGAGGGTCATTTTTAAAAGTTCTCTCCTGGTCAGCTTTGATCTGTGTATTGGGTTATGTTGGAGCCTTTTAGTGTAATTTAGATCAGTAGAGAATCCTAACCTTAAAAACAAAAATTAAAACAAGAACTTAAGCCAAAAAGTGCATTTGAACTATTGCATTCATTGGTAAGGATATGTATCTTAAAGTACCTCATCCACTTCATCCTCTGAAATATGACTGAAAATAAAATAGTTTAAAAAGGGTATTGCTCCACTTTATTTTCTGAAACATGACATAAAATCCGATTACTCACAGGCCATCAAATATTTCCGCACATTACACATCTTACATTGAACAGGCAACATATTACTGATTATCTCTGCAGAGTAAGAAAGGTAGGTAAATCTTTCGTTGTCAAAATAACAAGAAAACGATCGCATTCATTAGTAATTTTTATCTGACTATTATATAACCTATATAACCTATAACCTACCATTGGTTCCTGGTACGTTTTTAGAGGGATAGTGCGAGCAATTATAGTGTTTATACTTAATTCTGACAAATATGCCAATAATCCAAAGAACTATCGCTCAAGCTTACTTTAAATACATGGTAGCTCGTCTTATATAGATTTTAGAAGAGAGAAAACTTTTTGGCAAAACTTTCTATCAGAGTACTGAAATTCCTTTCTCTTCTTCGAACATGCTATACAAAATACATTGCATAACAGAAGCCATATTATTCCATAATTCATCGAAACCATACATGATATGGAAACATCACATCTTATAACAACTCCATAAATGAGAAATTCGTAGCAGACTTCCGTTATTTTTAGACTTTTACACAACCGCACTTACGTTAGAATGAATGGAGTTTTCCAAGATACATGTTGTGGAAAACAAAATATCTATAGAGAGGAATCATAAGTGTAACCCCTTTTGCTGCCGTAATAAATTACCTTCATTAAATTGTTACAGCATCATGTACAACAATATTTAGTGACTCTGTGGCCTACGTTCAACTCTAAACTTCATTAAAAAGCGCACACAAAATATAATATTCGACAATGTCAAAATTGTCTCAAACAGTTAAAACATTTTAGATAATTAATAAAACACTTTAACTTTGTATAACGCTATTTTTTTATTATGTTGACTAGTTTCGGCATTAGCGAAACAAAAGTAAATTATAACTACGATTTGCACAGGTATTTATACATAAGATTATTTACAAACAGCGTCAAAAATTGGAGAGTATATTAGGTCAACCTAGTTGTTATTCTCCTGTTTTTGACGCTGTTTGTAAATAATTTTATGTGTAAATACCTGTGCAAATCGTAGTTATAATTTACTTTGGTTCGATAATGGCAAGTGGAGTTGCCAAAACTAGTCAACATAATAAAAAACGTAGCGTTATACAAACAAAGTTAAAGTGTTTTATTAATTATTCAAATATGTACAACGAAGTAGAAGCTTCTTACATTAACACTATAAAATATTTTAGATGTTAAGAGAAAATTGCAGTGGTTTTCCTTAAGTTAAAGTACGAGGGTCTAATTTTAGCTTTGGATAGACAACGGCATTTAACAAGTTAAATAGAATTCATCTTCTTGGGATTATGCTAGCCATAGGTCCGTACTAATCCTGCACAAACGATATAATGTGAATCCCCAAAATACCTCTTAACCTCTTACGACGTCAAAACCTGTTATGATATGGCACTCGCATGTAAGATATGCCGTGGCATCTCAATACCTCTGGTTTTAATATGAACTTTAACAATTATTTAATAATTAGACTTAGTATTACTCTAACTGCGGATATTATTTTCAGAGAAATGATACCATCGACAAATATGCACCTAGTTCAAAATAGTCAAAGCACGCAATTGATGTAGATGCATAAAAATTCTAAGCTAAGTTTACAGTGGTTACATCAATGAATCTAAAAGTGAGCAGTTCAGGTTTATAATTATCAAAGATCCTATTCCTCTGTTTACACTATTTAACATCACGCTATCTAACTGACACTTTTTATACTGTACAAAACTTGACAAAGGTCCTCATACACACCAATTCCCGGAGCTCTTTGAAAAAAGCAAAATTATCAATATAAAGCAGATGAATAGCCTAAATATCTTACGTAGCAGTATTATCAGAAATGCCGGTATCTCTAAAAGTTTGTCTAAAGAGCCATTAAAGTTGTTAAACACAGCACCACCGATTTCATATCGCATTTGATGAGTCGTACTTTGTGACTGATGTCAAGAATCTTACACTTCTCAATAGCAATTTTTTGATAAATACTTGTGTAAGTAAAATATGTCTTGTGTCTTCAATTGAGGATCTTTGCAATAAGCCTTACGGCCTAAGCACAAATTTAACTATACATTTTTTGAAATGCGTTGCATATTTAAAAAGAATATTTATGGCGATAACTTATAAATTAATTTAATATTCTACACTTCACTAAACTAAACTGGCGATTGTTTTAGTAAGTTTGTTCCTAACGTGCCAAGGCGATAGTACTAACATATCCATATCATGTACGAGATAGATGAAACCAAATTTTATTCTAGTAGAAATTCGCAATTTTTTCATTGTTGATTAATTCTCTTATAAAATTAGTACAGAAAAAATCCCGTTTCTTATTAATATCAACAAAACCTGTCGTAGTAAAGTAAAAGTGTAACTGCAACCTATTTTAGGATACATTCCATCCTGGTTAAAAGATGTGTTCATAGTCATATTACTGCCCCCTCCCCCTATTATATACCTCCTGTGATAGGAGGACTAGCTCTCCAGCCACCCTACTCCTTTTACAAAGTTGAGTATGTTGCTAGGAAACAGCCATCCCAATTCGACAGATTTTTGTTTGTGATGTCCCCAGCAGGATCTTCCTCATTGTGGTCTGAGCGGCACAGTAGTACAAAATATGCACCTCCGACTCCTAATACATAAATGTGTTCCTTTAACTGGCAGTGTACAGTTAGGATACCAGTCAGGGATTTGTAATTCCAAGATGTATTACAAGGTAATGGCTCCTCTATCAATTATAATATTATTCATAAAAATTTAAGAGATAGACAGTGGCGAATTTAGTATATGTAAAAATGTTAGACAGGGGTATTTACTTTCTCCGGTAATATTTAATAGATACCCAGAGTGCATCTTTCGCAGAGCGTTGTATCAAGCAACGAAAGGTATAAAAGTCAATGGAGTATTAGTAAATAATGTTCGCTTCACTAATAGCGACCAGTGAAGATAACCTACAGAACCTACTACATAAAGTGAACAGTGAAGCTACATCTATGAGTATTAAAATCAACGTGGAAAAACAAAGATAATGGTTATAGCACAAAACCAACTTCCTCGAACAAACGTAATTTTGGAACATGCTACAATCCAGCAAGTTACAATGTTCAAATATTTATAAGTTTGTGGCTAAATGACATCATGGATCCCGACGAAGAACTAAAAATAGAATCGAGATTGCGAGAAATGGCATTATGAAAATGAGAAAACTGTTAACCAATAAAGACCTATTTAGCATGAGATAATGAATGGCGAAATGCTACATATGCTGATATATGTTATGGAAGCCTGGACAATATCAATAACGAAAAACAGCTAACTTTGGCTATGTAATGAAGCATGAAAAGAGGAGAGGCATTGGAAGGAAAAGAATGTTGTGGGTCTGGATCATGAGGAAGTTGACAGGGATGGGGTTTGAAGATCTGATGAGAGCAACAACAGATAGAAAATCATGTGCTGAAATTGTCGCTAACCTTCGCTAGGAGTGGCACCTACAGAAGAAGAATAATTTACTACAAAAATTTTGGTCGCATTTGGAAAGGCTTGTATTCACAAAATATATGTTCTTCCATTCTCTTTCGCTATTCTTCTGGTAACAGTTGCTCAATTAAAACTTTCTGGATGACGATACATCAAATTATTTGCCAAATATGGCCTTTTTGCTCTAAAAGTGGATTATTATTTAACACTATTTGTTATTATTGTTCGCATTTTATTAACAAAATTAAGAATGAAATGATATGGAAAAGGTTTATTATCACGAAAGACAAATGAAAGTGAAAAATGATTTTAAACATATATTCTGTTTGTTTAACAAAAGGTTAACTAATTAACAGTACACTCAAAATGACATAGTCATATTACATACCTCTTAATTATTATTAACTACTTTACATCTTGGTATCCCATACTAATATGAGGAACATCAGAGTATGACATAAAGTTGTACTTACATTTTTTTTCTCTTATAATAAAAATGTTTACTATTAATGAGTAATTTATTTTGTTTATATTAATTTCGATTGGTTCTGACCTTAGAGAAATGTAAAAACTGAAACAAGATATGCTAAATTTTAATTAATAATTAAGTTTAATCGATTTAATGCTGCATTTAATAAATGCAATTCCTTAACTGCAGTATAATCTTTAACAATGTATTTAGGTCTAAGCTTATCGAATGTATAATACAAGTTATTATTATAAATATAGATGATGAGTTCATACCTTCAATAATAACAAGTGAATACAAACTTCTCTTCAGATCATTCATTATCAGCATTTGTGCCTTTATTTTATATAAAATAACCAAACGAATAATCGAAGTATTGAATCTGAACTAATTTCTCCAACTTTTTTATAGCTCTGAATACAGTATCTGCAACAAATTTTTGAATCATATTGAATGCTTTAATTCGGGCGTTTATTCAAGATTCTTTAATTTGGATGTACTAATTAAAGGTTATTCGTTTCGAGAAATCTAAAGTAAATGTTGAACACAAATATTTCAATGGTAGGGGGAAATTGAGGCATTGACGATTATTCACTCCGATACTCTTCAACTTATACATGGCTGAACTAAAATATGTCATTCAAAAATTAAATATGGAGAAGATGAAGGAATTACAGTAGAAAGTAACAAAAAATGCAGCTTAACATATGAAGATTATTGAAATAAAACCACACTTATTGTTGAATTCTGCATCATACAGTGGCTTCATCAGGCAGGTGAATACTGTGCAGTACAATAAGCATGTTGCAGTGTTTTGCAAAAAAAAAATTAAATGCTCACAACTGGATTGTTTTATTTATGTGTTATGACTTCCATTATGTATCCACCTCATCAATACGAAGATAACATTGTTGTAAAGTCAGCAACTACAAAATAACTAAAGAAAATGATTCATTGAATAGACAGTTACTTTAAGAGGAAAAACTTGGCTATAAACAAAAACAAAACTTAAGTAGTGGTATACCAAAAACACATACCATTTTAAACAGTTATTCTTCGAAATCACTCATAAATATTTCCGTGAAGAGTGGTGACATAAGAGACCTCATTAGCAGTCCTACCTTGTGAATATAGAAGGGGTTATTGAAACCGAAGTAGTTTTGATCTAAACATACATTTTTTAGATTTCTCATATCCGTGGTATAATCGAGTTTATTGCCACTGGCATTTTTTATTTATCATGTCTTTAAATTCTGCTACTGGACTTTTGATGTCGAAGGAGACAAAAAGACGGTTAGGTTTTCGGATTTTTTTTTGATTATTGTCTCAACTACAATGAACAAAGTATCTAACGTATTAAAGAAGGAGGATATAACATATAAGTGATAAATCATAAAAGTAGTATCAAAATTTAATATTGGATCGATGAGGCTGTTATTTGGTGAAACTCCATTTTGCACTAAAATTAATAAAACAGGTATGTTTAAAGAGTTTTGTTGTTTTGTTATAATTTTTTCACTACAGTGTTGCTTCATCAGGCAGATGATTAATTACTCTCTTTATAATAAAGCAAAACTCTTAAAACATTATTAGCAAAATTTACATAACTGCATATGTTAGTGTTAAAAACCTAGTAAGCGTATTAATTTAGTGTTTATAAGGGTTAGGCTTTTTAACTGTGATGTTTTAAACATTCATATTTTTTTTATGATTTCATAAAATAAATAATAAACAAATTCTGATATAATTTCATTTTCCATCCATATTATAAACCATGAACTTGGTATAAATTATAGAACCTACTTGTATATCTAAAAATAATATTCAATCACAGACTATATTAATATTAAGCATTTATAAAAATAGAGTTCAAGTAATCAACAGCTTAGTAATAACTTTGTAACTTCTTCATTGCCGACTTTGCATATAAACTGCAAATCGTTGTTAATGAGTGGGTTTTAAGTACCGCGTGCACATGCGTTTCCATGCATTTTCCTTTCGTTTTTGCATCGGATTTACATGAAACTCTTGCGGCCTGGAAATATCGCCGATAAATTAACGCCATAATGTTTATTTATTAATTTCGTGGTATTCCAAACGCTCCGGCGCGCATGCAAATGCCGCTATCTAGGTAATGCCGGCAATATTTTATAATTACTAATTAATGAAAGGAAATTATTAACATTCAATAACGTAATTTTCGTGCAATAAATGTAAATTTATGAAATTTATGCAGAAATGGAAAAAAACTAACGTGTAATTTCGTCATGACAGATTATCATAATCGATTCAATTTTATTATAAACGCTTGAATTAATATTGATAGACGTTTTATATTAAATGGTAGTACATGTGTACGAGGTGTATAATAATTTACTTCATTTATTTATTGATAGCAAGGTCAGTGTATGTGCGTGCAAACGTTTTGGTTTAAAAATTTAATTTTATTCATTTTTAGTTTTCAAAGATATTTCATAATTAAATAATTTATTATTTATAATAATAAACAATAGTTTAGGAGAGAGGATTTCACATTTATTATTGAAGACTGCAACACGGTGGCTTCATCAGGTAGATGAATACTTTTATTATTACAGAGATTCATTATTTTTCCACCACGTCAATTCAAAATATATTATTTTATAATTTATTACAAATTGTGCTCTCCTGAATAGTAATATACAAACATTTTTATTGCAGACATAGTAAAGCAACATTATAACTAAACAATGGCTATCGACCTGGGGTCTTTCAGCCTGTAATAGTAATAAATTATCAAATAATAAAGAAACAAATTTCTTAGGACAACTTATAATATTCTTTAATATAATAATGGACATTCTATTCTGATTTTTTGCTTTATTTTGTTTCTTATAAAAACAGCTTGAATTTAGGTGCTCTAACAAACACATATATTAATTATTATTATTAATGATAGATTCCATTTATATTTACCATGTATATAATTAAGTTGATTTATGATTGATGTACACATTAAAAGTCGCAATTATATTTGATTAATTACATATACCCAACATTAAAAATGAACAATAACTTTTTTTTAATATTGAAATAATAAAAACCCACTTTCACTTTCACTCTTTATTCGAATTGACGTCCAGCTCGTTTATTTTTTTCTTTCAATGCCATTAATGAGTTGGCAAGTTTTATTGATTCATGAGGAATTAAAGTGTTCGCATAATTAACTCATGTGATGGATAGCGGTCGTGCAAAAAGTTAACATTTTAATTGCCCGACAGTTGTAAATTGCAATTTACATAAATTATGTCTTCAAATATAAATGCACGTTGATTTATTGATACATTACTGTTACGGCCCGTAAATTATTAAAATACAAATTGCAGCCTAGGCTGGCGGAACCTTGCGAAATTTTAATGATCGTCTGCTTCGTAATCAATTGGCGTTAATTGTTTGTTTGGCAATAAAAATCATTCACGCCTTTCAATGAGAAATGTCTGTCTTGCCTTTTGTAATAAGATTGATGTATTGTTGACTATTTTAATAACTGATATTTGTTGTAATATATAGAATATTGCAATAATTTCCATAAATTCCTAGAGTAATATTAGTGACTACATTTAAATTTAAAAAAAATACAAACGTTTTCATTGCAAAATAAATAATTAAATTATTTGATTACCCTTTGAAAATGGTGAATCAATTTTGCAAGTAGTAAAAAATATTTTTATAAGCCAATCTAATATTTTTCCGAACATGGTACTTGAAATGTACATCTAGTACTAATTGAAATCCTAAGAGAAGTAGGGAATATGTAATTAGTTCATCATCATACAAAACATTTTGTTACCTAAAATTTATCTATTCAAAAATTTTAAATTCAAAAAATGTTAAACCTTTTGACGTTGTTTAAATTTTTAGATTTAGATAATTAGTTGTTGTGATAAACCATAAAAGTCTACATAGTTGAAGCTAATCAATAAATCAATAATAAATAAATTTGTATTCTCAAGTACGATCAACCCAATACATTACTATCCAGCTATAGTTTAATCACTTCCACGATACTTCTACCTGCAATTGCAAAATATATGAATTCTCAAAAATATCCCCAAATATTAATTTGGTTTCCTTCCTTGGCGTATAACTTCTCTTTTACTCACATAAACTCAAAGATACACACTGCTTACCTCAAAGGTGGAGCATCTACAGGTTTATTTATGAATGTCCAGAGAGCTTTCGGCTTTGTCTGACATTAAGAATTATTATGCAATTGTCACCTCCTAACATCCTTCCGTTATCATATTCATTTTTCAGCAATTCCTTTCCAATAGACCTCTAAAAGTTATAAATAATAACTCTTTCTCTTCTTCTTTTACTTCTAAACAAACTCTAAGGCTCTCTTTTTTTGTTAAAATAAACATTTTTGCGTTGATGTCTATAACTCCACTTCTTTCTACTTCAATCCTTCCAAATAACATCTAAATTTGCTGATAATACCATCCTAATTAAATATGCTTCTAGATTACGAAAAGCACTTCAGTTTCAGCTTATTGGCTCTAATCAATGTTGGTTTGCAAAATTGTGAATTAAAATCAGCTTCCACAAATAAAGTATTGTAATCCTCTATTATTGCATTGTAATTATTCCTTCAGTTTTTAGTAAGTTAAGGGCTAAACCGTAGATCAAAAATAATTTCAAAAGAACACACTGCTGTCACCAAACGTAGAATAACTTTTAGGCGAAAATTTTAGAAATCTTATATATAAAAATATTAGTTTTCCTACCAGAACTGCGGTGATAATATATAAAATGATTTTCCGCCCATTACTTGACTATGGTTATGCCCAATTTCAGCAATCAAAATTCAAGTTATCAAGCGAGCATCCTTTTGTACATTAACAAATCTCTATCAACCTTATAGTCTTCTACAGAATCTTTCTAATCAGCTTCTCTTTGAACTTAACTGATAATTCCTCTAAAAATCCTTTCAACTTCCACATACTATCCTTAGGAATACAGTACGTAGACACCTAAATATAAGCCCTAAATAAAAAAAAAAACATATTTGATTTCATTTCATCATTTCATCCATTTACGCATTAATGGCCGACGCGATATGACTGAACAAAACTAGACAGAAAGACCTGTGGTCGATAATTTTTTGGCAAATTAGCATACTTACACTTTCATTCCTATTTTGTTATTCTACTTTTTATGCTTCTCTTAAAAATTTATATAAAAACATCAGTAATTTAAATCAATTCAAATCACGTATAAACTGTTTGATACGTGACTTAGATTGATTTAAATTACTGATGTTTTTATATAAATTTTTAAGAGAAGCATAAAAAGTAGATTAATAAAAAAAAATACGTGGTCAAAAATTAGTTTTAACTTTAGTGTTTTATAACAATCCAAGAAAATTTATGAAATGAATAAAACAAGAAACAACTCGCGGAAAGGTTAATTTGAGCTGCCACTGAATTATATTATTTAACATCTAATGTATCTGATTATGCCATGTTAGCATTAGTAACACAGTCAGTTAAAAACAATTTAGCTTTTACCAAAATATCAAAAAGTTCCTCTAAACATACCTACTAATAAAAGTGTGTGTGTTTTTTACTTCCTTATATTTTATGAGTCGGGTGAGTAGATTGAAAGACTGAATTGTGTTTTTATCAAAAACCTCCTCTAAACACACTACTAATAAAAGTTTATGTGTTGCATTTCGTTCTAATATTTCATCAGTCTTTCTAGCAATTAAACTCTCAAAAACTGTATTATATTATTAACAACATATTCTAGACTAGCCATGGATGATAATAAGAAGATGTCTTTCATTCCTACAAAATTAGGTCTTCTCATCCAAGCAGCATTCCAGTTAAGTTTGTCAACACGTTTAATTTGATCTCCGTATAATGTATAAAAATTTTCAACATTTATTATCAAAACCTTCACAATTATCTAGCAGACTATTAGCAGGGTTATTATAATAAAACACCAGTAATTTAAATTAATCCAAATCACGTATCAAACAGTTTGTCTTAATAAAAACTTACATGGTCAAAAATTTGTTTGTTTGTTTTTTGTGTTTTATGACAACCCAAGAAAAATATTGAAAACGCTTAGATAAAAATCCTCTCGGAGAAAGGTTAATTTTGAATATCTAGCAGAATATTAGCAGGGTTACATTAAAAAAAAAACTTAAGAACGGCCCTGATACGATACGATGGTGCGTTTTTATGTTTGCGGAATGGAATAGAAGGGGTGGATTTGTAAATAAGATGTGATGTCTATGTTTCATCAAGAATTTAGTTGAGGAAGTATTAATTTTATTGGAATAGAAGAGGATGTAATAATATCACAAAATTATTTTTCTTTTCCAGTAGATTCACCTGCAACCCTAACACATTCTACCCACGAGTTAAGAACTTATCTAAGACCGACTTTAACAACAGTGAAATGGAACTCCTGAATAAGGGACTAAAATATTCTCCAACCCCACGGAATACAAAAGAAAACCTGGAAACTTTAGCGCTTGAAACTGAACTATCACTCAACCGGATAAATATAAAATCAGATCCGGATAAAATCCAATTCACTAACATCAAGAAAGGAGTTGAAAAATCTGCTAAACATTATAGTAATACCCATCGAGAAGCAAACCTCATAGAGGAATAAAAACGAAATGCAAGAATAACAACAATTATTTGCAAAGCAGACAAGGGTAAAGACCCTACTGCGAAGTTCCAGAAGCAGATTGTTGAAGCAATTAAAACAGCAAATTCCATAATCCCAGATAATGAAATCTACAAATATAGAATCATGAATCCGAGGGCACCCACACTATACGGCCTGCACAAAATACACAAACCAAACATCCCGATAAGACCAATCGTCTCCTAGATCAATGCTCCCTCATATAAAATTTGTTCCCTGGTCAACAAAATACTTCCAGAAATAAGCCCTTCACATCCAGATACGGAATAAAAAACTCCATAGGTTTCGTGAAGAAAACCAAAAACTTAGCCGTCAACAGCAACTCAATTCTGGTCTCCTTTGAAGTTAAGAGCCTCTTCACGTCAACTCCAGTTCGTGAGCTTTTGCATTTTTGCATAAAAAGTGCCAAGAACATCATCGAATTACAACTCGTCAGAAATTACCAGTTTGATAAATGTTTGCCTCAACCAAAATTACTTCCGTTTTAACGACACCTTCTACATCCAGCATGAAGGAATGTCCATGAGATCGCCTATTTCACCACTCTTCGCTGAAATATTCATGAGTGATTTCGAAAACCAAGTATTTAAGAACAACACATCAACAAGAAATATACAATTCTGGTGCAGATATGTTGATGATATTTTCTGCATATGGAATGTCACAGATAGGCAGTTGGATACTTTTTTAACAACCTTAAATTCAATTAATAGAAAAATTCAATTCACCATCGAAAAACAAGTCGACGGTATACTCAACTTTTTAGACCTGAGTATTTCAATAGAAAGAAATAAACTAAAATATGCCATATATAGAAAACTAACTGCCACAGACACACTCATCACATCAACATCACTACAATCCGAACAAATCAAATCCTCCGCATTAAATTCATATATTCATCGTCTGATCAACATCCCACTAAGCGAAGAAGATTTTAACCTAGAACAGCATACAATTTACCAAATTGCCACCAAAAACGGATACAAGAAAAACAAGGTAGACAGGATCCTGAAACGGAAAAGAAGAAAAGTAGTTCAAAAACTCTTGTTCAATGAAGTATTAACTAAAGAAGATAGCAAGTTCGCAGCCATTCCATACATCCCATATGTGAGCCAGAAGATTGCAAAAGAACTTACCAAACACAATATCTGAGTAATAGAAGTCAACAGGGAACATTTGAAAAAGCACCTAGTTAACAACAAAATAGAGAAAATAGACCCACTCGAAAATTCCGGCATTTATCAAGTACAATGTGAAAATTGTGACGGAAAATATATAGGACAGACAGGAAGAAATTTCAAAATCAGGTACAATGAACACAAGAAGGTAATGGGAATAGGATTATCCGAGCATTGCGTCACAACAGGACATCAATTAGCCGGCATCAAACCAATCCGCTTTGCAGAAAAAGGCCGAAAATTAAATCTCCTTGAAGGTCTAGAGATTAAGGGAGCAATTAGGAATGGTGATAATCTCCTAAACAACCAAAACGAACTATTAACAAGTTCGAATCTCTTAATCTCTGGACTTTCCCACAATTAACCCCATAATATATATACATTGTAGCATCTTCTTTTTAATTAGTTATTTTTGTAATTCCTTTGAGAATGGTCGTCATTGACCGAAACACGTGTCAGGAAACTTAAAATTACAATATGAAACTAAACAAGTGTTTTAATTTGAAATTACCAAATATCCTAACATATTCCTCAGATCTATGAATTAACTTGTGAGTACCTTCATAAGAAATGATTTATCCTTCTCGAAAAATAAGATAAAACTGCATCCTTCATTTCTTTATCAATAGAATATTTCTTTCCTTGAAGCTCTTTTTTTAGATTTGGACAGAGATAATAGTCGCTGGGAGCCAAGTGTTAAATATAAGATGGATCAATGATATCAAAGCTTACCTCATGCAAAGCAGCCAACGCAACTCGAATCTTGTAACCAGGAGTATTGTCGCGCAAGAGCAGGGCATGTTTGGTTAATTTCTTCTTCTTTTCTCTCTGATAGCCTCTTTCAAGTACTTTAAATTTTAAGCGTAGTATTCTCCGGTTATAGAAACACCTTTTCCTTGTAATCAATCAACAAAATTCCTTCTGTGTCCCAGAAAACTGTCGCCATGAGCTTTTCCGTCGACTGCGACACCTTGAATTACTTAAACGATGGTGTACCCTTTTTACACCACAGCATGGAATCTTGCTTAGACTAAGATTCATAGTGATCTACCCCCAGTAACAATTCGCTCTAAAAAAACATTATTGTCTTCATTACACTGGTTCAAAAACGGATACGAACACTCGACACTCTGCTGTTCTTGTAGCGGTGTGAGCAATCTAAGCACCCATCTTGCACTTAAATGAATATGGAGGACCTTTAAAATGGTGTTTTGGATACTACAACCATTTCTGCAAGTTGTTTTTTCTTCAAATGTGCATCCTCTAATATGTATTAATTTTTCGACTTTTTTTATGAGATCTGAATGGGTGACCGCCTAGGTGGGGAATCGTCTTCAATTGATTCCGTTCTTTGATTCAAGAGGTTGTACTACTTGTATACCATGGTTTTTCCTGGATAAGAGTCTCAGATGATATCTCTTTCAATTTGGTTAACACCTTTTCTCTGTTTGGTAAGGGACTTTATAACGACGCGGAACTCTATTTTCTCCATACTTTACAATTTTTTCCTAACCTTATTATGACAATATTTGGTATATATACTAATGACTAGTCGCAAAAGACGTTACTATCTACACGAGTGTCCCCACCACTTTCAATCCCTGCCACTCTGCAAATTTAAAAAAGAGAACTAGAAACTTTAAAAGAAACTGCACATTGTTGAGATTACACACATGATTTAATTATAATCATTACAATGCCCTTATAAATATACAACGAATTACAATTGTACTTAGGTGGTATTTATACACCAAAAGGAATTACAGTGAAAACGATAATAAGACTTAAAAGGATTTAGATTATCGCTTTAAAAGTAGGTGAGTATATAATATCGGTGATGACGTTGATTATGGGATTTTCCGGATTACGTTTATGTTTATGAATGTAAAATTTCAAGCTGATTAACATTATTATTTGGAATATGTTTATTTCAATTAAGTGATTTGCAAAAGTGAGGTTTGTTTTACTATTATTAAAATACCTCATATGTTCTTCTTGATGAATTTCCAAATTTTAACCAGACTAGCCCATATAAACACCCTTACAAGATTCACATTTGTAGTTATAAAGACCAAAATGTTTAATTTTCGTGAAAATGATGAGGGTAGCATTTTTGTGTGTGCAGTTTCTTTTAACGTTCCTTATTTGAAGGTGTACCACAAAGTAAAGGCTTTAATCAATAATCATACAGATTTCTGTTTTCTTATAAAGTTACCTTTGGCAAGGAATTTTAGACAAAATATTTAAATTCTCATTTAGGTCTTATTGTATGCGAACATTTTCCAGTAAGACGCTCAATCTTAGTGAGTAATTTTCTTCCCAAGAAAACGTTGCTGCTTATGCGAGGCCAGTTGTTATTAACATGCCTTCTGATTTCTAGTAAGCTACAGATAATTCTTTATCTATGGGGACATTGGTCAGTGGTCTGTTTTCCTATGTAGTATTCTTTTAATAATCGTTCCAATGATGAAACTGTAACCTGAGGACTATTAATGATATAATTATTGTATGCACCTGGAATATTATTGTAATAAGAAGGCAGTTTTCTAATCTCATCAGCTGAATTTTCAAGTAAATATAATATAGTTTTCAAGAGGTCGGTAATCCTAAATTAGGCAAGTGCAGATATGCTGACTCCATTTGGCATCTGACAAGCAAATGTAATACATGGTTTTAGAGGCCCAAATTGGGTAAGGCCAAATATATCTGCAGCCCTAGCAAATGAGTTCAATTTCGTTTGCAATTGACAATTAATATTACGCGACCTTCTGCCGCGGGGTTTCAAAAATCATATGACCTTCCGGTAATTTTCCCTGTGCTTTACTCAAAAATTCTGCACAGATTATTGAATAAAACATAAAACCATCAACATTTTTAATTTACTCATATTTTGAATATTACCTTTGCTCGTAGCAGCGACCAGATATATGATCCTGCATCTTTTTCAAAAGGAAAGACAAGGGCCAGGCGTACTTTCAATCATAATGTAGGTGATCAAAATATACATCAAAGTTTTGTTTAAAGTCCTAATTTTTTATTGATTATCAAAGTTTTGTAGTAACTGCATATACATTTTTTGGTCTAAAAGTTAAATCAAAAATATCGTTTTATGTTGAAACGTGCTCTACGATGATGATACTTAATACTAGTGTCATATCGAATAACTGAAGCAAAGCTTTCAGCATAGTCCAGTAAAGGCACATTAACTGTAGCAGTAAACAACTGGGTGAAATTTATTACCTGTTATTGATCTTTAACTTTTTGTTCGATGTGGTACGCGCATCATTTGGAGATTGAGTAGCAACCCACTTTTTCCATGTCCATCTTCTAATTTTATTATTTTACCAATATCATACTCTTTCAGGAATTTTAGGATCGACCATTTCAGAAATCATAGTTTTGGTGAGACCGTTTTAGACAGTTGAACAACTAGTACACTGAATTGTAAAATGTATTGAAGTTACGTATCTCTTATTAACCTTTCTATCAAGTGCATAGTTTGACCAGTAAATAACTTATAGGATATTATGTGTGTTCAATGCAACGGTTAAAATTGTCTTTAGTGTATCCTTTTCAAGGATAATTGTGCGAGCCAATTATACCTTGCATAACCACTCTGTTCATGAGTGTAAGATTCGTTATCGAAACTCTTGTACCGTTCAAACTCAGCAACTTCTTTATTACGGCATTATAGAACTCCAACTCGACAACACATTGATATTATTTTATAGATCTTTATTAGCTGTTCTTGGTGATCTGAAATACCTGGCGTTTCTCTGCGACCGTCGCGATGGTTCGAATTTATCTCAAACAATTAAAGAAAAAACGAATATATGTAATAAAGATATTCTTCAAAATCTAATAAATAATTTTAATTGTTGATATAGGTTTTCAAATACATTTAATTTTGTTTTTATTTTCTGTTTAAGATGAAGAATTTTAAAATCATCAATGAATTTATGGTATTCTGAAATAAGATTATTAACATCATCGATTTTGATTAGATATAGTTCCCCGTCAACAACAGAACGGGTCGGTTTCGATCTTTTTGGATCTCATCAGCGAAACGCAGTTGGAGGCAGGGAATACTCTCTCGTATCGACTTATTAGAATTAAAAACACTTGGTTAGTTCAAAAATGTGTCACCACGGGTTAAGTGAGCAAGTAATTAAATATAACATTATACAATAAATTTAAAAATACGAAAACATTTCGTGAATCTACAACAGTGAGTCTTACTAAGACTACAAAACAAATTAATTTGAAACAACTACTTCTCTGGCTATACCTCGACAGACGGTAGGTACTAGCCAGAGAAGTAGTTGTTTCAAATTAATTTGTTTTGTAGTCTTAGTAAGACTCACTGTTGTAGATTCACGAAATGTTTTCGTATTTTTAAATTTATTATTTAATTTTCTACAACGAACTAATGGATTTTAATACATTTTATTAACATTATACAATTTGCAGCTTTCTATCTAAAGCAATCCTTATATTCCTCAATTTATTTTTAGAAAGACCTTCATGTTTTATCATTTACGAATGTTCTCGTGCATAAAAAACAAAAACTGTATTGGTTTTCTAAAAAAAAGATGAATATATTTTCAATAATATTAATATCTTCTAGGGCTAAAATACCACCGGTCGATAGCCATGGAACAGAAGACCAACTATATCAGAATTTATTTTATTTATTTATTTTCTTTCTGTGAATAAAGATGTTTAGTAGTAGTAGTAATATCTTCCAATAATTCTCAAAAAAAGTTTTTTAACGCTATAAATTATTTTATAGTGAAGCTTTTTTAAAACTGACGGCAAATTTAATATTTGTCAACTGATATATATATTCTACAATACAGATATAAATTATTTTGAAATCACTTGAAGGTATTTTTTATATACAGTTTCCTATTACTTAATAAATTACCAACAGGCTTTGACATATTTGATAAAGTACGTACTGTTTAATATCACTAATCAATATTTCGTCATAGAGCCACGCCGTTTTATTACAACGTATGTCAACATAAAATTAATGATTCCTTGTGGTAATATGAAAGGAAAAAAAAAAGTTCCCGAAATTGCCGCTCTTGATGTTTCATATAAATCACACAATGTGAAATATGGCTCGTAATTGGAGGTTTCGTGATTGCGGCTTGTGTTTATTCCATTGCAATTATTTACGAATTAGCAATTAATTTGTTGACACAAAAAGATTAATTGCTTCGCGGCCGCAGAATGTACGGCTCTGTTTGCAAATCGTTGTGTGTAATTTATTAATTCGTGAGTTTGGTTGTGGTATTTATTGGATTTTATCGATAAATCTTCCATTGGTCAAGTATAGTCGGCAAAAAGCATTAAACATCGAATACATGCGTACACTGACGATTTACTTCTAATTAATAAATTGCTATTATATACAACTATAAATTATTTGTACAAAATCATAAGTGTAATAATAATGCGCTCATTTCAAACTGAATGGTTGTGTCTTTTAACAATTTAGAATTAGTTGCTATTATCTGAGAAAAAGTTAAATTAGTTAAAAGGGTAAGGTGGTGAACACTTATTCGAGAAATGATTTGTCTTTAATAAGGTCTTTTATAAATTTCAAATTGCTTCACTGAAGTTATAGTTGAGATTTTTTTAGCAAAACATAGAAAGTTTTGTTGCATAAAATAGAAATTCATTATTACAGAAACCCAATTTTTCTCTCATTTTATTGCCTTCAACTTTTTAAAATAAATTTATTCTATAGCCTTGAGCATTAAAGGTATCTTGCTAAAATCGTGTTTCCGTTTAAATTTTGGAACATCTCGGTTTGAGGACAGAAATTTTTGGCACAAATCTCGGTTTGTCTGTAGATTGCTTTCCAACTATGCAGTATCATCTGAATGTAGCATACCTTAGATTATATATTAAAAGCATATTTTGATTGCAAATTGGTCCACAGCCAAATATTAAAAAAAAAATTAATTAGGTAACCTAAACTAAAATAACGAAGTACTAATTAGATACAAATTTTATTTACAAATAATTCGAGCTTTAATCTCTTTAATAAGGCCTTATATAAATTTCCAATTTGATGGAACTAATGATTTGATCCACTGAAATTATAGATGAGATTTTTTTAGAAAGATTTTTTGCATAAAATGTAAACCCAATATTGCAGAAACCCAATTCGTCTCTCATTTTGTAGCCTTTAACTTTTTTAAATTAATTTCTGCTAAAGCATTGAGCATTAATGGTATTTAGATTAAAACGTGATGCCGTTTAAATTTTGGAACTTCTCGGTTTGAAGACAGTAATTTTTGGCCCCATATCTCCGCTTATTTGATGATTGTTTTCCAACTGTCGTCTCTATGTAGTATTTCAATATCATACTTTAGAAGATATACTAGAAGCACATTTTCATCGCAAATTTAAAAAAAAAATTAAATTAGATAACCTAAACTAAAGTAACGAAGTACAGATCAGATGAACATTTTCATTACGTCTTTCAAAATATATACTTTATTCGAGCATCTGGTATTTTTCATAATGCTAAATGGATGGCAAAGACTATTTTGTCTATTTGTAGTCAATATTTATGCAACAGTATGATTTAACTCCACATTACATTTTTAAATCATACAAATCACAAATCACCAACTTGGACATATAATTAAAAAGAAACTATAAGTGTTTTGAGTAAGTTACACATTTAATTTTGTTATGATATAGGAAAAATCTTGAAATATTTGCTAAGCATATTATAGTAATAAAGATGTAAAATCGACAAAAATATACTACTCTAACTCTATTTTTGAAGAAATATAAAATACAAAAAAAATTTCAATACTGTTCTGATTTATGGTGAGTAAAATGATTTAGGAGCATAAATTATCGCTTTAAAATTTTACTTTTTTAATAGCAACTCAAAATATACATTATCTACGCTCATAAATGTCCTTAAAGTGTACAAGCATTGACAAATCTTCTTTATATCTTGTATTATATTCATTATAATCAGAATTATATAGTCTGCCTGTAACAATAAATAGTTTCAAAATTTCATAAATCTAAATTCATGGAACACTTAATAGATATTGCGTTTTGAAAGCGTTTGTGCATGAATATGTTGATTTTAGTCCGAACAAAATTCTCACAGCTTGCTTCTGTATAATAAGTATTTTTGTGGTATTTGAAATGCTGCAGTTTCCCCAAAAGGTTTTAAGAGCAAATACATCACACTTATTAGAAAGTATTCTCAATAGAAATAGTTGCTTACTCAATTTAGTTCCTAGATATTGAATATGATTGTTCTAAGAAAAGTGATTATTTAATGTTATCCCTAATACTTTTATCTACGCCGATGTTTTGATATTAGAGTTATTAATATCAATATAATCAGGTGTGATGAATTTTGATCGCCAGTTTTTAAATGATGTATAATACATGCTGTCTTCTCAGGATTTAGAATAAGCTTGTTTTTAGGTGTCAATGTTCTGTGCTTTTATAAATAAAGTTTGATCTATTATGATTGTTGATATTACTACCACGCATAAATATGTTATTATCATTAGCATGTGAAACCAGTTTGTGATGTAGGACCAAGAATTGATTCTTGTGGTATTCCAACACCTACACATTCCATATTTGACCTTTATTTGTTTGTTTGTTTATTTACCTCAACAAATTGTTTCGATTTTTTAAGAATCGAATCTGTTCCATAATGAATTTATTCCACGAATACCCATCATTGACATCTTTTCAAACAAAACAACATACTTTACGCAATCAAAGGCTTTACTTAAGTCGATGAAACGGCTTAAAACCACGTTACCCATAACCAGTGCTTCTAATACATACTTTATCATATCATGAAATTGCGTATTTATATATTGATTTACAAAATCCATTTTGAGCCGTTGTCAGACCCAAAGTAGTTGAGATAAAATTAAGTAATCTATTATTTATTGCCTTTCCATAAAATTTCTCGATCTTTTACAACTATTAGAATAGAATAGAATAGAATATGATTTATTGTGATATACATTACTGTTTAGACTTGTCATGGATATAACAGTGTTCGGACACAGCAATAAAACTAAAAGATTTATCAATAAGAAAATTTTCCAGTTCACTCACTTTGTTTTTAATTGATTGAGCGTTCAAAAATAAATATTTGACTTCTGATGTTTTTGTAGTAGTGTTAATTACTTGAGTTTGTTTTCCTCTCTCGCATATCGTAAATTTTTATTGAAGATTAATCTTCGTACAATTATTCCAGCAGGCCAGGTTTCTCTTTTCATCAAAGTGTCCAGGTGGCTGAAATCAGCAGTCATCTTGAACGCCTTCTTGGTGCCTCTCGTAGTTAGTTCCTCGATTTCAACCCTACTTATAACTGGGTGATTTTTCTGAATATACGTGTTGATGTCATCAATTGTCACTTCTGCTGCACAGTTCCCAATATATATCCAGGCCTTTTTGTTTGCCGCCTTGAAAGAATTTCCCGATGAGGAATTACCCGTTAATGTTGTTTGCTTACGTTTTTTTATAAGTTTTTAATTGCCATTCGGATTCAACAACTTCTGTAGGCTCTAATTCCGGAATCTCCTTTGCTTCAATCCCGACTTTGCCACTGATCCACATACACCATGTTTTTTCGTTATTTCACTGCTTTTATCACCACTTATTTGACGCACTAAATTCTGACCGCCTTGACTTGCGGCCATGTTGAATTTTAATATTAGAGATCTACCGTCATAATTAGTATATGAACACAAATCTACTTAATGAGCAGACTGATTTAATCTGTACATGATTATTTAAGTTCTAATAGTGTTATTAACGCTTCTAAAAACACTGCATTTCGCCGAAATACGATACTTAATCAATTTTTAATAATCTTTTGTAAACATTTTCTCCCATCAGATTTATCTAAATTTCACGTATTACCTATAAATTGTTAATGCCATATATTTTTCCTACATTCAAAACTTTTTGATGACCTGCAAAGGTCAAACTATAGTATCTTTTAAACTTCGTTTGTGTATATTATACAATAAATAGTCATATAAAACGTCAGAAGGATTCAGTTATTTTGAAGGACAGAAAATATGATTTTTCAACATTGTTGAAGTATTTTTTTGTGAAACGTTTAAAATTCAAAGTTTTGTTTCTGTATTGAAGCTCAGACTTCGAATATTACTAAAACTAGGAAATATAAACATGTACCGTCAATCAGGAAGTCCGAAAAATTGCAATTCCTGGAATACCCTTACTAGGAAATAAAGGTTTAATACAAAACAGTAACTCTACAATCTATTAGATATTATTATATGAAGAATTGGAAAGTTTATTACCCAGATTTTTACTTTAGTTTAAAAATAAGTTCTCGAAATTTCAAATAAAAACTTAAAACGTAATTGATGGTTTTGTTACTCAAGCGCTCTTTATCATTTAAATCTTTCTATCCCAATTGTGAAGCCACGTAACTTTGATTTTATAATATGCAAGTTTTGAATTGATAATAAATGGTTTTGTCCGTTCATTTTTCACGCAGTAATTTATTACGCTTATATAAAATCATGTGAAGGCAATAAATTTAACACAATTTTTACCACGTAAGAATAAATTTAGTGTATTATGCATTAACGTAATTTATTCTGTTTAACAGGAAAGAAAAACCCACACGTATTCCTAAATTGCCACTCCTTTATATCGCCAGGCATCATTAAGCCAGTATTAATTAACAGCAATTATCTGCGTGCATTTTAAGAGAGCGCCCCCTGTATGTATGTTTATACCACCTCGTCCAGTATAAATAGCAAGGCCATGACATAACATACATGCTGTATATGTGTGTGTGTGTATTGCGTGACCAAACTTCTTGCCGGATGGTTTATGAGCGAACAACTGGCATTTCAACCATTTTAAGTACTCTTGAAATATTAATAGTGTTTTTAATCACTATAAATTAAGACCACTCTCTGGAAACGTTGAAAGATACTGCCCGGGATAATATATCAAGATTAACTAATAAATTTTTATGTGCGCGAGATTTATTACCATTACACGTTCCTTTTTATGTGGCCATTAATAATAACGTCAGGAGCCACATGTACGGCGCAAGGGGGGAATATTAAAATTCATAAGTTTTGACGGGGAGAGCTTTTTTTCATCATCATCATCATCAACAACGCTAATAGCAGCAACAGTATTAGGTTACAAGGCCCCATAATTAGAAAATTAATCATTTAATTATAAAACATTCTCATGGATTATCAATAGGCGTAGTAAATATATGAATTATAAAAATGAATGAAAACCTTTCAATTATTAAAATTCCTAATATTTCTTAAATTACTATCCGAGTTAGTTTTTAATTTCTTAAAAGTTATTAGCTCTAATAATTCTTATGCAATAAACTAACCGTTGGGTTTATTTATAAATTACTAGTTTAAATATTTATAGGAAAGTGGGTTAAAACTTAAAAATAAGATTTATTAAGATGATGTTACGGAAGATAGGAGTTATAGAGCCAATTACATCTACATAGGAAGCAATATCTCAATTTTGTTTTAGCCTTTTTAAAGAACTTTCTTTTAATTTGTTTCGTTAATCGAATTTTGGTGGAATTCCTTTCAAATAGAATGAAAAGTATAGTTGATGCTTGAAGCCATTACTTTGTTATACATTTTTGAAAATTAGAAAGATAAATGAAAAGTGAAAAGCAGCATTTTGGTCAAAATAAAGTTTTTAGAACGGCAAAGGCAAAAATTATGTTTAAGCAAGAAAAATATATCTGGTATATCTAGAGAAGATATATTGACAACGCGATTGCCAAAATTGTTCTGTAAAATCCGCTAGAGCTTTCACAAAAAAACATCGCATGGTATCACCAAAATTGGTAGTTCCAAATCTTAGTAATACATATAAAGAATTTAATAATAGTAATAATAATAATGTTTATTATTATAAGAATTTCTAAAGAAGTAGTAGAAGTTTTTAGTAGCATATGAAATAAAAAGAAAAAAGTCAAAAAATAAAAGTCGTCGTAGAAAGAATCTTTCCAAAACGCAAGTCAAACTTCAATTAGTCACTTATCGCATATGCCTTAAATATAGAATAACTTACTACTGCTTCAGCGATTTAAAAACAGAATAAAAACAATTGTTTTAGAAACAATTAGTTATATATAAGTATAATTGATAATTTTGTTATATAAATATAAGTACAAACATATGTTTGATTAAAAAAGTATATTTGTGTCCGTTTGGACTATCTTCCTACACCATTTACTCTCCCTTGGCAGAAACAATTAGGAACATTAAGAAAGCTGGAAGAATAATTTAGAACCGATGAAGAAACTTTACGCAATTTTAGAAGAGAAATTGGTAGACATTTCCGAGAAGATAACTGTAAAGAATGTTGATAAATGCAAAAGATAATTTTCCAGAAAATAAAATATGCTAAAGTATTCTTAAAATGCAAAAAGGAAACCTAAACCCAAAGAAAAAATATAATAGAATAATCTAAAACCACTGTACGTTGTAAAAGGAATTGTTGGAAAATTTTTATAAGATAAAATACGAACTTTTGGAAAAGGCATCTGAATTAGAAATTGCTAGAATAATTTTAAAGTTTAAAAAACACTGTTGGAAAATTCTGATCAAAGAAATGTTTTAAATTTTACTGGAAAATTCTAAAAAATTGCTGGAAAATTTTATATCTCTGAATAAATTAAAGAAAAATATGACCCTTGCTGAAATTGTCTACAAAATTCTAAAAAATTGCTAGAAAATTTTATATCTCTGAATAAATTAAAGAAAAATATGACCCTTGCTGAAATTGTCTACAATTTGGAAGAGGGTTGGTGACAAATTCTGAAAGTTAGATTGTTCTAAAAGATAAAATAAGAACTTTTAGAAAAGACACTTGAATTAGAAATTGCTAGAATATTTTTAAAGTTTAGAAGAAACATTGTTGAAAAATTCTGATCAAAGAAATATTTTAGTAATTGCTAGGAAATTCTAAAAAGTTAGAAGTATAATTACTGGAAAATTATATAACTCTGAATAGAATAAGCAAACAATTTTTAGAACCCTTGCTAAGGATTTCCACAATTTGGAAGAGTGATTGGTGACCAATTTTAAAAATTGTTAAATTGTTCTATAAGATAAAATGCGAACTTTTGGAAAAAATGTAGGCATCTGGAGGAGAAATTGCTGGAATATTATTAAATTTTGAAAGAAACATTGATGCAAAATTCTGATCAAATAAAATAAGAAATCTGGAAAATTCTAGAAATTAAATAAATATTTGCTAGAACTTAAAAATAAAAATTTAGAACCCTCGTTGAAATTTTTCGCAATTTCGAACATAGAATGGTGGCAAATTCTAATAATTGAATTATTTTAGAAGAAGGTGGTAAATGAATTGGTGCGAAAATTCAAAAATTTTAGAAATACTGTTATCTGTAAAGAAAGACTGCAAAAAATGCCAAAATTTTAACTGTTCTCACTTTAGAAGAGAAATTGTTAGATTTTGCTAAAAAAGCGATTGGATATTTGATAAATGCTGGAATATTTTAGAATTTTGAAAGAGGCATTGCTGCAAAATTATAAAAATTGGAAGAATAATTGCTGGACAATTTAAAAATCGCGATTTTGAGATGAGAGTGCCAAAAAAATTTAGAACCCTCGCAGAAAGAGAAATTGGTGGAAAATGCTGTATGTCTTGAACAAAATCATTAGAATGTTCTAGAACCCTAATAAAAATTTTTGCAAATTGAAAAAGGGAATTGGTAAGAAAATCCAACAATGTACAAAACTACTGAAAAAATTTTGGAACTTCGATTGTGGTAAGTTTCAAAATTTATAAAACTGTTCGCAGTTTAGAAAAATTTCTAGAAATATTCAAGATAAAGTGAGAAATTTTTGAATATTTTTGAAATCCGGAAGCAAATTCTAAAAAGTATGAAATATCTAAAAGACATGTTGTTGAAAATTTCTAAAAGCCTGACATAGACTTTTTAGAACATTTTAAAAATTTGAAAGAGGATTGTTATTTAGCAGCAGGTAGTAAAAAAACCTATTGGGAATTATGCAGAAAATGCAAGAAAATACTGCTTAATCTGCGCAAGCAAGCATATTTATATCTACTAGAGAAAGCAAAAGCAAGGCTGATAAACTCATTAACAAAGAAAAAAGTTGAATGGACAGTTGGTCGCTTCAGCCCAAATGTAGTACAATTAAAGGGTGTAATACGAACGGCTAAAACCAATCAAGCATTCCTCTTAATTTGCATACATTATGCAGAATGCCATCGAGCAGATAAATCTCGTCTAGAATCAACCCTTTGCCTTCCTCAACATGAAAGAAATCATTCTCAGAGATGAAGTTGAATTCGAAAACCTCCGATTATCAGAAAAAACAGCCCTTAATAATTTTTTACGGTAACATCAGCACTTGTTTGAAAAGAGAGGTACCCTTACGACGGTCGTAGAATACTACATTAACTTAGGAGATCACTTTCCGATCTTCCAAACACCCTATCGCCTATCTCCACGAAGGAGAAAGGAATTAAAATCAGAAATTCACCAGCTACTGATAGATAATATCATCGAAGAGTGTGAAAACGCATGGTCAGCCCTTGTAGTCATGATACCGAAACCAGAAGGAAACATAAAACTACGCGCTGATTACAGCCAAATCAATAGCATAACCAAGCCAGATACTTATCCGCTCCCACGGATCGATGATTTCCACTCGACACAAGAAGTCGTCATCAACTCTACCTTGGACATTCAAACTGATTATCACCAGATAAGCGTGAATGAGAAGGATTACGATAACACCACATTGGTCACCCCCTTCGGATTATACTGGTATAAACGAATTCCTTTCGGACATTCCAGAGCATGATGGATCGACTGAAGACCGGAATCAGACTACTCTTCTGCTCTCCAGCTCAATATAACACTTTCAAGACCTGGAAAAGCTATTCCAATATAGACAACTTCGCCGCGAAAATCATCAAACAGCTCCTAGGATTTATGTAAGCACGAATTTTCAAACCCTTGACTGCGTTGACAAAGAAAAATGTCTGAGAGAACTGGGGACGAGTAGCGCGGGAAGCTTTTTGCACGTTCAAGCAAACCCTGATTACTACCCAGATTCTGCATGCTGCCTATCAAACTGTCCTAACACTAATCGAATAGGTCAGCCGCCTCCTAAAACGAGCAGAGATGAATTACAGCAACACTAATGGGACGCCTTGGCCGTAGTAAGGTCAATCCTAAAATTCCGTGCCTCACCATCATCCTCACAGACCACCAGTCATTTAAGTGGCTAATGACGTTGAAGTCACCCACCGGACGCCTCGCATCATAGGCACTTTAACTACCGCCCTATAATTTTACCGTTGAAAACACGCCCGAAGAGCTAACCACATTGCCGAATTTTGTCTATACAGATCTTCAACAAATAAGATAGGAATCAACCTAAACATAGTGAATTTTGCATCGAAGGATCCTGGACTCATTCGGCAAGAACAACTTTAGGACGAGGAATTACGTCGAAACGTTTGAGCGTAATAATCCTGAAGAAATTAGTTAATGGAAGGAAAGAGGCTACATCCTGAACTAGGGAATTCTCTACAGACGCTCGCCGGATGATGGCACGGAAGAACCGCAACTCATCATACCAAAAAATATCGTAAAGAAGTTCTAAAGATATTTCATGATAATTCTACATCTGGTTACTACGAAATAAAACACTCAGAACATCCTTAGCACTCATTACTAGCCATCAATAAGAAAAAAACATTGCCAACTACATCAAACACTGCCAAGAGAGTCATAAGTACAAAGCACCAAATTATAACCCCTCTGGATTACTACAAACCCCCTTTGGACCACTCCTAGAAGGCCCAAATAAAGAATCGTGGATCCGTATCATAGAAGATACAACCTTCAGATGGATCGACTTCTTCCCACTAATTGAAGATATAGCTGTCGACCCTTTTTACCACTTTCCATCGTTACCTTAGCTTTGGAGAAGCCTAAATGTATGTTACCATCAGGGTTTGTAATTTTATACCCAAGTTCACTTCCAGCTACATGCGGTTCAATGCTGATTAATGAAGTGTGATATTGACTTCCTCGCAGAATAATCAGCGACAATGGCACTCAATTCATCAGCCAAGTGGTGCAGCAAGTCATCCACCGGTTTCAAATCGACCACTGATTTACCACAGTATACCATCCAGCTGCCTACCCAGTGAAAGAAAACATAACTGGTTATACGAGTTGAATTCCATAATGCGAACTGACAAACTTTCTTAGATACTAGGGTTTCATGTTATTATTGACCGATTTTGGATTAACTTGGGTGGTTTAACGACTTGTTTTAAAAGAATGTCTTCTTTGGTTAGATATTTAAAGGTATATGAGGAGTGTGGTTAATTTTTTGATGGAGAAAAATAGTTAGAAAGTGATTGGAGTATAATTGGACAGTTTGTAGTCAAGGCCTGGGTAACAAAAGCAGTGGCAAAGGGAGTATTTTGCTATAACATAAGATTTTATACAATAGAGAAGGACTTGTCATATTCCTTGCGGATTGAAAAAGGTATGTTTAACTATAATCTGATAGGTTCTGATAGAGAGGAAGTTGTTCATAAGAATAAAGCACTTATATAGAAAGCCAATATGTTAAATCAAATGCTTTATAATAATAATTAATTGGTTTTCATTTTTGAGGTTAGGATGGGTTGAGGAATAATGATTGACTTTTGGTGTAGAAAACCAACAAGGTATTCAGCAACACATCGATTAATATCATGACTTTTAACGTTGATATTTTGTACTTCTGTTTAATTCATTTTTATTGATTTAAGCGGGGAAAAATGGAGTAATTAATTTCTTGAAATCATTGTGAAAAAAGACCGACAATAAAGTATTTAGGATGTTTTGTACTTGCCTCTCTAAAAAATCTTTTAAGTAGCATTCTTAACATATTTATTTTTGCACGATTTTGTAGGTGATACAGGTATCCATAATATATTCCAACGTTTATTTAGACTCAATTATGTCTACCCAAATAAAATATGTTAGCATATTGGATTAAAATCAATTTTTTGATCGACAAGGTTGGGAACATGTTTTGAAACGAGATATTTATACAAGTTTGATGTATCGATTGTGCAAGTGACTGGCGGGCAATACCCTGTATACTAAATAAGGAGACTACGAGTGGTTTTTGTGCGCGATAGTATCGTACAAAAAGTGTTGTTATATAAGACCACGTCTGACTTGACTAGCCGGCGGCACCTTGAACGTAGCATGTGTCCAATCTTTTTTTCTCTGTGCACCGCCCGAATTACGTTTCAACTGCATAATATAGTTTTTAATGCGTGGCTAATTGAAATTTATGTGTTCCTTTATCATGCCTAATCAATCATAATTGCGGCGAGTCGACATGGATATATAAGAGAGCACACGGCACGAAGACGGACGATCAAAGTGTCAACGTAATGAAGAGTAGTTGCATATAAATATTGATATTGATGTGTGAAGGGATGTTAGTGTTGGTTCCCTTCGCGAGGACCATTTGTTTCAATCGGTGTAATGACTTGCATATTAGTTTCCCTCGCCTGTCATCTGTAGTGGTAATTGCGGACTATTTTCGAGATGGAGATTTTCTCTTCTCGGTGGAAGCACGTCACGTCACTCACACGTTCTTGCATGCACGGACGCCGTTACCAATGCTCTTGTATTTATCGGGTGGAGTAGCGACATTGTAAATCATAGGGTTCTCCTGCTCGGACCCTGTAATTTCATGCCTTCCTTCACTGCCTTCACTGCGGCCAGCCACATCCTCATGACATCTTCGTGATGTGCCCGATAGCATTGTTCGTTCCAACTCTTCCACCTATGCCCCTCTTTCTCACAACTACGTGCACTTCTTATAAATATTCCTCATTATTTACACATAATACCACCCATTAAACTATAACCCATTTAAATATATTTTTTGTTACTGTCAAAGGAGTATTTATTCCAGAAAAGGATAATAGTTTATAACAATTAGCTCGGTACAACTAAAGAATCTTGCTATGCCATTATTACATCTTGTAATCGATCAATTGCGAATGTCTATGTCTTAACACACGGAAAGTATGTTAGGTATCCACGCAGCCTTCAGATTGCTGCAGTTTCTAATGGCATTTCCTTGCTCTCTCAAAAATGCACACTAATTACGGATTAGACGAAGGCAAAGCTCGCTTTCACCTGATGAATTGGCTATATATCTTAATTAAAGTGAAACATAATTATCACATTAGTGGCTACGGTGTTATTAAAGGTTGCGTTCAAATTTGTTTTTGTTTTGCATGATCGTCCATGTGGAATGGGATATCATGTTATTTCTGAATGCTCATTTTAATTTATCGACAAAACAATCGATTATTTTAAATGTCACACACGGTAGCTTTTATATATAAAATATGACTTAGGTGAGAATAAAATGCATTTATTTAAACATATGTTCTATATTAAATTCATATTATTGATTTTTGAGAAATTTATTATTCACTTGCCAAATATCAAACTGTCATGAACCAATTAGGCCTATTTCGATTTTTTTACCACTGAAGATAAGATTCTTAGGCAAAGACGTTATTTTCGGTGGGTCACATCGTCTTTAAAGTTTGCGTCAGTCATTTAAGACTGACGCGAACTTCCTAATATAAATATAACCAATTTTTTTTATTATGATTTTGTGTATACAATTAAAAAATCTGCAGTAAATCTAAGAATGTGTAATTGAACTATTAGCACGCTATTAGTATATCAGAAGCTAAAATATTTTTACCACCTAAATTGCTGCTGGAAATTACATATCTTGATTATTAGAATATTAAGTCTAATATTCTTTCTAAACTTCCAGTTATGTGCCAGAAGGTATAGATAATTATTCTTCTTGATTAGATGGATTTTCTAGCTACTAATACCATTCGCTTCCTACTACAAAATTTTGCAAGTACGAATTGGGCTCACGATAACTGGTTTCGATTTTTATCACGGAAGCCGCGGTTTTGAGCAGCGGCGTTCTTCGGATGGGTTAAATCATCTTGAAAGGTTCGCGGCAGTCGTCGGGGAGATTATAATATAAATAAACCGTCGGGGCGATTATAAATAAACAATATTTACGTTCGACCGGTTGAGATTACAAAACGATTTAGCCGCGGCGAAGTTGGTTTATTAGCGTGCGGCGCGGTATAAATAAGACAAACAGGGCAATAAATTAGTGGCTGCCTGACGTCGAAGGAATGACTCGCGAGGAAGGATCTGGGCGCTGTCTGACGGGTCTGATCTCCTGTAATCTCCCCGACATCGTTAGTTTGACATCTTTATGACAGCGCCCGTTCGGTTTCTGCCATCAAAGTCAATCCATATTTAGATCTGTCCCATAGGGGCACTGCTCAATGGCATAATTAATTCGGGCGGGCATACCTTTTTCCATTAAACTTTTAAGGTTTAATGAATGCGTTTACGCCGAAGGGGTTCAGACTTGTTATACATGTCACTTACACCAGTGAGTCACATGAGTCGCTAAGGTCAGATACCCCAATGCCTCGGGTCAGGTTGTTGAATGCGTAATCACGGGCTGTCAGTGTGGAAGGGCGGAACCCGTCATGCAGATTGAATTTTCTTTTCATCCTTACATAATGGATCGCCCAGGGGCCCAGAGTGCGTTCTGAGGAACCCCATTGTTTATCCATGCAGGCGCATACATTCCACTTCTAATGTCTGCCCCCTTTCCCCATCGCTGCACTTATAATCCTTTATTGCTCGTTTGATATTTATTTTTCGACCTCACCCGTACACCATAAATCCGTCCAATTTAATAAACTGGTCCGTGTGAATGGGGACATTTAAATATTTTAAGTTTTTTCAAGTGAGTGCCAGCCCGATAAAGAGTCGCGATAATTTACGGCACCTCCGTCCCCCTTTCATTCCGAAATATAAAAGTCGTTTGCTTTGAACATTATCAATTTATTCAGTTTTTTAGCCTCCACTTAACCAACGCATAACTCACACCGAACCTTTTGAACGTAATAATTTATTAAACTAAACCCTGTAAACAAAGTAATTACACCCACTAATGGTTAGTTGATGCCTCTAATTATTATTTTAGAAACGGTAGATCCATCATCGCGATAAACATCGCCGGCGTATTAGGAAATGAAAAATTACGACTAGAATATGATCCACGGTGAAACTTAATTAACGGCCGCCATTAAGGATTTAATTGAGCCATTAAAGTATAACAAAGAACCTCACTACACCTATATTATGTATGCTGGTAGGGAACCCTAAAGATCCACAATAAAAGTGTCTTGAATGTGAATGTGAAATCAATTGAGGCTGATGCTTTCAGTTAAGTAGAAAATTGTTTTATACTCTTTCTATTTTTGGAATTTAAAATTATCTACAATACCGCTACCTTGTTAATTAATGAGCTTCAAACCTATTCCATCGTTCCACATATTTTACTTTCCCTGTTTGGTAGACAGAGTAAAAGTATATTGAGGTCTTTTCTTAGAAAAAAAAGTCTCTCTAGGTGTATGTCTTTGAGGCCGCTGTATTTCAAAAATATACAAATGTTTAAATTTATATTATGGTCATCACAAAAAAACTATTCAGCAATGTTATCGACATTTAGTAGTTTCATGAGTTTTAGTGTTTTTAAGTTACTTTTAAGATTTTATGCAATGACTTTTAAATTATTTTTAGGAATAGTTAAGTCCATACCCTTCAATAATATCTAAAATTCTGAGATATTTTCTTGCCCTGAAACCATTAGTTTAGTATTTAAAAATCTAATAAATTAAAATATTAAAAATACAAAAATACAATCCATGTCGTGACTGGCGTAAGCCTATGTCAAAAAAAATCCAATTATTTTAAAGTTTTTGAAATTTATTTTTTAAGTTACGTGAAGATTATTATGTAGTAAATTGTAATTAAAGTATTATTACTTTCTTCACAAAAATATAATTTTTTGAAGAAAGGGATAATACTTTAATTACAATTAAAAGTTTCTTTAAAATTGTAGACACCACACAATACATAAGATGGGAAATAATTTAAAGCACCAATTTCCTATATAAAGTCTTAAAATCTTAAAATCATAAGTAATTTTATGAGTTCATCAAAGATTTTGACACTGGGTTATTCATTTAGTGCCTATATTTTCTGTTTCTTAAGATGCAAAAATGTATGTACGTTTTTCAGAATGCATACGTTATGCGTGGTTCGGTTTGTTTTAATATTAATAATTACTCAATAACCTTTTAATTATAAAACAATCACTTAACTACTTTATAACTTTACATTTTTTAAACAAAGATGGCCACAAAAAACATGTATTTTCGATTTGATGGAAAACTAGATTTTGTTTTTACTAGATAAAAAAAATATATTTTATTTTTTTGTGGGAAAACCGTATAGGATATCAAATATTATTAAGAGACAAAAAAAGTTTTTAAATTAAACAATCTTTAAAATAATATGTTTTTAATTTTTATTGGATCCACCAATAAAAAAATATTTTAGTTTTTAAGTGGTGGTACTACTGTTTTTTATACTTCCTGTCAATCACTAATAGCCATAATAACTGAAATGATGTATTATATTATGGTAGGTATAAATTATAAATTTCATTCAAATCAAATAAAGCGTTCAATTGTTATAAACAAAAGAAATAACATTTTTTGGAACTTTGAAGACAAATTCCGGCTTAACCGTCAACTTTTGGATATAGATATGTTGGGTTAAATCCACATATTTTGGCCCCAGGAATCGGTGGTCGAGCCATTTCCCCTCATTAACGGGACACCATGTATATATATTTTAATTTACAAACTTTCTTATTGCTTTCAACTTATTAGATTTCTACAGTTCTGGAAATATAATGGTATCTTATAATTATAATAAACCAACTTTATAACAAATGTATAAAAAAAAAACTCAAAAATTGAAAATATAGTATAAGACATTAAGGAAAAAAAAGTGGAATGGAAGACAAAAATGAAAAATAAAAAGAACGGAATGTTTATATATATTGAAGCTATACGTGGTAATGAAAATGTCAGTAAAACTTTGGGTATTGAAGGAATTACTTCTCTTGCGTTTGTTCACCACTGAAGAAGTGAAGAAGAATATTGTATAGGAAAAAACAGCATTTCGAGAAGCTATACTGTTCAATTTACATTAATAATATGGCCACTAACACTTGAAAAATCCAGAGATTAAGACTGAACAATAATAATTTTACTCTAAAAAAATTAGTCCACAACTCTATGATATAGGTTATGATAGAATTAACCTATATGAAACCAGTATGACTTTAATTAACCCTTTACACTCGTAATTATTCTTTAGACAGTTAGCAAGTAATTCGGAATTTTTTTTCATGTTCAATCAAGATGAAATTTTTTAATGGAAATGTGTTCAAATTTTAAAATATAACCCTTAAATACACCCCTTGACCTAGGGGATATAATTATATAAACAATATTTAGGGGCGGCACGTAATACCGGCACCTCCACCATAGCAAATCAACTTAGAAATACTCTGGACAGAAATGTTTTGGTTAAATCATCACAAGTTCACCAAAATCTCTTTTCTATAACCAGTAAGAAGTAAGTAACTGTAACAAGACTAACTTAAATTTCCTCCACGTACTTTTCTGTTTATTGGCTGAGGTCCTAGAAGATCTCAACTACTAACTGCAATGACGACCCCTTTATCTTTCCAGGCCGTTAATAGTAAGTTTCCCAATCTGCAGGCAAATGTATTGTCCTCGGAAAACAGCGGTCTTTTTATAGAGTTGGGTACGAATTTCAGGTTAATTTGGATAGTTCCGGGTAAGTCCACGTTTATTTTCAGAAGTTCTCATACAAGTGGTAGGCTTGTATGATACCTACCAGTAAATATATGGTATCCTTTACTGCCACGATTGCTTTCCAGTAAATTTTGAAATAAGTGCAGCACAACTCGTGAACTTATAGGAAGGTCAGGACTTTCTGAATTTTCTGATGCCAAGATTTCGTATTAAGGCAAAATGGAACATATATGAATTCAGTATTAGCATCTGCCAACACATATATCCCGATTCCACGCTCTGTTGGCTTATTTGGGTTATAAGTCAAAAAACTTATTCTGTCTTTGAGTCCAACTACAGACTTATCCACTATTCTATTTCCCTTGACAGAACAAAGTATTCCTTGAACTAATTCTCCAAAAAATCTAAATAATGACTTTTGCACCCAAATCCAAAGACTTTGACCATTGGATCTGTCTCATGCAAATGAAGCATCAAAAGATTTGCATGAATGAGTCTCTTCTATATATGGCACTAAAGAAAGGAATTTTGGCATTGAAGTTTTGGGACCAATATTTTTGCAGATTGCATTCATATTTAGAATAACTCCTAAACAGGCCTCAAATTCTGCCGCTGTAAGATCCACCCATGTATTCTACGTGGATCGCTTTGATAAACTTTTTTGTTTAATTTTATTGCGAGCATAATTATTCGTCTCTTCTACAATTGTTTCCATCAATTCATCCGTAAAAAAAGTTTTAAAAAGTCAATGGGTTTTGTACAGATGACAGGGAGCCAGTGGAGCTCTAATATGGTGCAATGGAGAACAGCTACTATTATAATAGGTGACACGTGGCTTGTAGGTAAGGGCGCAAAAAGTTGTCCCCAGGTGGGAGGGCTCTTCTGTTTACTGTGAAACCTAATCGTTGACGTACGAGCTGTGGGGAAAACATGGGCTCTATCTCCAAAAAAAGCTCTATGGATCTACATGGATACCGTTCGGCTAATATTGCTATATGCATCTGTAATATGGTGGCCAAGAACTACTATGAAAACAGCTGCAAGGCTTCTAGATCACATCCAACGTAGCGCTTTCCTGAGCGCGACAGGAGCCATGAGACCAACACCAACATCGGATATGGAAGCCCTGCTGCAGCTGCCATTCTTCGACATATATATGAGCGAGCAGGCAGCAGCGGCTGTTATAATGCTACGAGCAACAAAAAGATTGCTTGTAAGCAACAGAGGAGGTGAACACCATAAAATTTTATAGTCAGATACTATATGCAACTGTCCAGAGATAACCTACAGAAGGTTGTAGGCCTCCTAACAGAATACTGCAATCTAAGATTGCACCTGACTAGATTGAGACTATACTCTATTTCAATCTGCAGAGGGTGCGAAGAGGAAGAAGAAACCGCCGAGCATATGCTTCTGAACTGCCCGGTTCTATTCAACTTACGTGAATGCATAATGGGAAAGAGTTGTCTACAGTCATCAGACATACTGAGAGTCCCTATGGCTGTGATTCTGGCGTTTAACAATGCCTTGTGTTGACTCGTCCATAGCACCATAGCAAGGAATGTAGACTCAGATAGGAGGACCTACAAAGGACCCACTGGGGCCTACTTGTTGAAGACCTCTCTGCCCTCCCGTCGTACAAATCTAGATCGAGATCCAGAGTTGTCAGGAATCTGTGGTCCTTCAGCTTCATCACCAGAAGAAAAATCTATCCTGTGCGGCACATTATCCTGCGTTGTAACTGCTTGTACTGGGCAAAGTTTATACGAGCGCAACGATAAAACGAGCGATGTCCCTCATACGGCGACATACGAGTGCAAAGGGTTAAGAACCATATTTACAAGTGTGCTATATCCTTAACAATGAAGATCACAAAAGCTAAATTACGTGTCGTATTTGATGTATTGTGTTGAACGTCATCCAACCATACTTGCGCCAGTTGGTAACTATACGACATGACTGGATTTCAGCTCTGGTGGAAACTGTATAGAATTGCCTTTACAATCGATATAGAGCAAATATATCGTCAAACGAAAACAATAAAAAACGATCAACTTTACATCAGAGAAGCCGATTAAAAACAAACCCTGCAACATAACTTATGGAGCAAACGTTAGCAATTAATACAATAATTCAACTCGCAGTCTATGAATTATTAACTAAATTAAAATAATATTCACGAATGTATATACATAAATAATATAAATTAATGTGATAACAATATGTCAAAAGTAATGTTTTTGTCAGCATTCCGTATATTTACCAGTCAGAGGGAAGCCATACCAAATGCTCAGCGACAACGGTACCGATTTTGTGGGTGCAAAAAACTCCCTGGTTAATAATACTACGACATATGAATAGATAGAATTATCTATTACAGCATTCAGTGGATTCATGGGAGTGAAATATAACCTTCAACAATTTAGCCAGTGGTAAACTGGTGAAGTTTGTCTCATGTAAATATTCTTTGTGCATAACTAAATCATTGTCTTGTATTTATTAAAGCTATCAGCTATCAGTTAAAACAACTACTTCTGATACTACGTTTTTGTATTGCCAAAATTTTCCAAATGTTTCCTGAAATTATATGAAATGATCCAAATAGCGGTTGAAATATTTATTATTTTAGTAGTGCCAGGAACACAAAATTGAAAAAAATAATTTTGGCGCCACTGCCTTCCTCAATAAATGTTTGAATTCCATTGAATTTTTTTGTCAAAAGTTTTGTAACGCAAGAATGAAAAGTTTAGTTTAGTTTAGTTTATTCACTTTACAAGATCTATTTACAATATAACACAAAAATACATACATAAATATAATTAATCACTTTGAAATTTCGAGCATAAATCTTGAAGGCGGAGTTCACAGTTTTTCGTGTTCTTTCACTCGACCCATTACACTTACTAGGTGCTGATGATATCTATGTAGCCACTAGGCCAATATTTTGGCCATTTCTGGCACATATTAGTCTAATTTTTGAAGACCTCTATAATTTTTTAAAAGAGTTATTTTGACACCCCTGTTTTCTTTGATAAACAATTGAATATTGTAAATTTTTTAAATAATTTATATTTATTAGTAATAGCAATACAGAAATAAAAACAAAATTCTTCCGCCACTGTCTTTCTTTATAAATGATTGAATGTTCTTCGAAAAATTTAGTCATAAATTTAGTATTATCAGTATAATGGGCTATAAAACTAAATAAGAAAATATAACTAAATATCAATTTAGAAAACCAATTTTAACTTTTTTTTTAAACCAAGCATTATTGAAGTCAAATTAATAATACAAGAATCAGTCAGAATTATATTATAAACAAAACACTAAAACCTTTTCTTCGCATGATTTTCTTCACACAAGATTTTCTTCACGTAACACATAGAATCAGCAGAATAGTTAACATATATATACTCAGTTGTATCAGGAATGCAAGAAATAACAAAGTGATTTTAGAGCTACTGTTTTCTCTCTCTCTCATAAATGTTTTAATATCAAATGTTTAATAGTGAAGGAGTTTACTTTGTGGTACATCTTGAATATAATGAAGAAGGCGGCATGATGACTTTGTTTTGCCACTTTATTTGAAATTACACGTTTTATAATTACTAGCTGTTAATCAAAAGTATAGTCACATGTAATTTTAAGTAAAGTGGTAGAACAAAGAACAAATTGTATATGTAGTATCAGGAATGCAAGAACTGAAATAGTCATTTTGGTGACACAATCTTTCTTCATAAATAATTGAATATTGTTGAAAGTTTTTAGACAAATTTTTAAGTAGAAACATACATACGCAGGAAGAAAAATGTCTTTCTTCGTACATTATTAAATTGGTTATATATTTTATTTGTAGTATCGGAAAACAGTAATAATCTTGGTGCTGATATAATCCTACATACAAAAATTAATTATGTTGTGAATTTTGAGTAAAAAATGGAAAGAGTAGTTTAGATGCCAAAATCTTATTTCATCATTGATTAAATGTAGGTTTTCAGACATTTTTTAGTACCATTAGGAAAGTAGGCATTAAAGCGCAATTTTGACGACACTGTCTTCCCTCATAAATGACTGCAAAATTGTATATCTTAATTCGAAGACCACAGTTAATAATATAACAGATGATTGATAATACAAAAGTCATATCCAAAATAACATTCATTATTTAACTTCAACGAATATTGGTTTCTTCCTAAACTCAGAGTGTAGTACAGAACGTAATTCAGCACCCGCAAAATGTATTAACATGTTTGAAGCCACCGTTTTAATCTTAATTTCAATTTCAATCACTAGTGCTGTTTTGAATACAATTAATTTGAATTAGTTTCATTAAAACTTGTAATCTTATCTGCTTATGTGAATAGTTTTGTTTAGGTTTGTAAGAGGGATATATAGACACATTGGAAGGACAAATATTTTATTTAGGAACCATTGAAAACAAAAAAAATTAAAGCAGCTGTGTTCATTCATTAACGATTAATATTGTTTAAATAATTTAGTAAAACCCTATGTCTTTATTCATAAATCAATGAATACTGTTGGAAAGTTTAGTCAAAAATTTTATTTGTGAATCAGTAAAATATTTAAATTCGTTTGAAACTAACGTTTTGATCTTAAGAGTAAAATTTTCACAAGTCTTCTTTTGAACATAATTAGTTATAATTAGTTACATAGAAACTTGTAACTCTCCAATTTCGACCTACAATGATTAGCACCTTTCTACTATGCTTTACAGATGACCTGATAATTCTAATAAGCGGAAAGTTTGGGACCACTGTATCAAACCTGATGCAGAAGGCACTAAATACCCTAGAAAGATACGCCAGATATTTTAAGAGGATCGACTTTATCTTTTGCATTGAATAGTATGTTTGATTTTTCCAGGTGGTTTAAACGCTACTTGATGATTCTGTTTTCGAAAAATATTAGCAATCTGTTCGCTGTTTTTTCCAAAGTTTTTCGTAAACAGAATCATCAAGTAGCGTTTAAACCACCTGGGAAATTATCAAACATGCTATTCAATGCAAAAGATATGTTTATGTTTACGTTTATTTATCTTTAGCTATCTTTCCAAAAAATAAATACATATGAATATATACAAATATAAAACAAAACGCACAAAAATTTTGGATGGATGAAACTGGGCGGAGTTCGTGCAGCTGCTACGTTTTTCCACTCTAACCCTTGTATTTGTCCATGATGCTGAGGGTGAAAATATCCTCTTGGACATCTGTATTCTTTTTTAAATACTTGTATTTACTTTTTATCTCCTTTTTAGGGGAGACTTAAAATATATCCTCTTAAAAAATCTGGTGTGTAGAGATTCGTTGTTCAGAATGCAATAGTGTATATGTATTGATTTGGTTTTTTAAATACATATTTACAAACAAATTAAATTTAACAGCTACTCGATCCGACCCCCATTATAGTCTACTATGTACTACCTGTAAAACAAACTTATATGGCCTATTTTTATAGATCTTCCATTCTTGCTAATTGTTTATTGAGTGATTTTTGCTTTTTATATTTTAGTTCAATGTTGTTTGTTCTATTTCCTATTTAGACAATTATGGAAACTTAAATATCAGCTTTCTTCCATTACCGTTTTATAGTTAAAAATTAATACACCTAACTGGACAATGTTTGAGTGATCGTATGAATTTTGGTTTTCACTCAACATGAACGCAGCTAATACTGTTGCGAACAGCTTACAACAATACAATCAACCGTTGATTTGGGAATCCGAAGAGTGGAATCAATGTTCGTACCAAGACTTCTAATACGAATATTCACGATTTGATTTGAGTTGTGTGAAGTTATCACTATTGAATTAAAACACTTTGTAATTTCCTTCCTTCACATTTATTTTTATATGTCAGATATACATTTCGAGTACCATGTACTCAGTATCAATTATTATTCATTGATAATGAGTACATGGTACTCGAAATGTACATCTGACATATAAAAATAAATGTGAAGGAAGGAAATTACAAAGTCTTCTAATACGAGATCACAAGGATTCGTCACGTTCAAGCCTGTTATAAAATGAAGGATGCATTTACAGACGTAGTTGATCTTTTTTTTTGATATCAACGGCAGCGGCACTCAAAAAGTGTCCCTCAAAACCAGAAAGTAAACGAAAAATGCTATTCAGATGTCACTAGCACTAGCACACATGGCTCTTAATATTAGTAAACTACTGGACCCACGCGCTCCATATCCCAGATTTAGTACTCTTGGACTTCTTTTTATTCTTTAGGATAAAAAGAGACATAAATGAGAAGCAATTTGCTAAGGTTCCAGCAGATATTAAACAGAACATATTTAGAAGCTGTTTACAACACTGGGTTGAAGATTTCGACACAGGATTCATGTCAATGGAGAGTATATTGAAAGACATTAAGATTGTATTTCTAAAACAATGAAGAAAATATTTCCTAGAAAAAATCCTCTTATCTTTTAGCAACTCTCGTATATGTTTTAAGTTTTTTCCCTTTAAATATTTCTTACAAATTTAAAGCCTCTACTAATATGTAAAATTTGAATTCATTTTTTTATGTTTTGAATAACAACTTAAAAGCCTGTATGCTTACGCTCATTAAATAGCTAATTAAGTTAAATTTTACTTCTTTGCCTATCTTCTTCATCAGAGTCTGCAATTCACAGAGTTATTTAGCTTTCATTCTTTCGTTTCAGTAAAATGTTAGAAATTTATTGCTAATTGTACCACAATTTGCAACGCAATCAAAACAACCTAGAAGTATCTCGAAGACTAACGCAATATACAGCAACGATTTGATTGAAGACTTAATTACGGCCACGATTCCGGACAAGCGAAAGCTCATCGATCGAGTTACGGATTAGCGCAATAATGTTATAACTAATTAGGAAGGCGATTACCATTTCGATCCGGCTGGATTGAAATTAAATATGATTGAGGCCGCACGTAACGATTCAATTCAAGTAGGCGAAGATCAAAGACGGAACTGTATTAAATCGTCTCGAATTAACACCAATTTAGATTACGGATGACGGCCAGTAATAATTTTGATTGGTACTCATCGGTTAGTTGATGGTACATATCTGGGATTCTTAGTGGTGAAGTGATTATAAATGCAACTGCCTCTATTAAAGAATGTTGTTCATATTACATAATTTTTTTATGTTATAAATGAGTAATTAAATGCGTTTTCTTTTATTGATGGTTTTATCGTGTGGATAAAATCTTCAGAGAAAACTGAGCATAATTTACAAACTTTTATTGAAAGGTAAGCTTTATATAAGTATCTCTTCTATTTTTTAAATGTAACCTTTTATGTATGAATTTACTAGAATATAGTGGCAGTATTATAAAAAATTATTGCTTCATTGAATTTGACAGCTGGTGCATTAAATATTTTATGTAATGCGAGAATGAAATATTTATTGAAGTGTTGGAACGAGGGTTATTTGTGTCTGCCGGCAGAACGTGAAATGTATAAGTGATATGAAAGTCTTGAGATGGTATTTATGCTTCATAAAACAGAGCGGAATTATTTTGTTAAGTACCTCGAGGACGTCTCAAGTTGTATATGTTAGTCGTTTGGCTTTGTAACGTTGTTTCGCCGTGCGGTCGGTGTTTGTCATGCAGTCGCTTTCCTGTATGAATTATGCAATATAAAATTTAGATGGGAATCCAGCGGGGAAGGCTGGAATACATTCAATGTAATGTACCTGGGGATCGTGACACGCTCCGAGGCCACACACATCTGTCAGCCGGAGCATGACACCGGAGCGCACCTGCTGGGAGGCGACGACAATCATCGCCAAGGAGTTGTGACTTGACTTACGTACGGTGTTTACTCGGTGTACCGTATGTGTAACGTGCGAGGATGGTCCCGATGGCCGGTGAAGATATTGGTCTGCCGGTGCCACCCACACGGTATTGTCTGCATTCCCAAGGAGCATCCACTACTCAGAACCACCTCCATATAATTATATACACATACAGACGTGATGGTATCTTGATAAGGTGGAACTTTCAGGGCTATTACAAGCCGGCGTGGGTGCACCACGTGTCCCGCTCCCGAGGAATTATTGCTGCTGATATTTGATACAAATAGTTTTATGCGAGCAACTGTAAGGTTAAAGGTGAATCCGGTGTTCAGGAGTTAACTAGCTCCGCATGTGTGTTCTGCTATAATAAGCTACTTAATATAACAAATTCATAGTATTATCATTATTTATACGTTTTACATTTTTTTTAAACTGAGCAATTATTTTTGAATTAGGTACTGCGAAAAAATCTACCACTAGGAAATGCAATATTTTGATGATGATAATGATGGTTGTAATCGATACTAACATAGGTACTAAATAAAGTACTTACAACGTTATTTACCATAAATGTTTTTGTAGCTAAAGGCACTACTTTGACAGTCATTTTAAAGTGGCATAAATAAACAATTTTATTTTATTTTATCTATTAAAAAATTAACAGAAATATACATACATAAAAATTATATCACAAAATTTGATGCATAGATCTTGAAGGCGGAGTTCACGGTTTCATGTGTTCTTCCACTCGACCCATTACTTTTGTTAGCTGGAGACGATGTATATCAGGCGATTATAGCAAGTTGGGCCATATTTTGGCCATTTCTGGTATATTTAGCTTCAATTTTTGAAGACCTTATTTTATGTGCTTATTATAAATTGTGTGATCAGTAAAGAATTTTTAAAAACTTACAAAACGCTGAAGAGCAGTATGTAGATTGCTCCTTTGGGAGATTAAAAGGGGGATTATTATTCTGTTGGAAAATTTCCGCCACATTGTGGACAGTTTGTTACTTTTCCAATTTCGGAGAATGTATGTTTATATTTTAAGGCGTGTTTTGAATAGGCATTACAGTTTTTGTTTAATCTCTTTGGACTAAACATAAACTATTACATAGGGAACACGTAATTTTGTTTATTGCTTTTCCAAGATTCTTCATTACAAATAGTGTTCTTCAAAATTAAATTCTTCAAATTTTCTAGATACAAGCTATCAACAATCCCTAAACCAAAAGATCTATCAAAATGTTTTACAATTATTTACAATAACTTATTTCTTTATTAAAGAAAAGAACATTCAGAAAAATAAGTTTTTTGATACTGTAATTTATTATACAAAAATTGAGAACTTTTAAACAATAAAAGCTCGAGCGATGAAAGATAAATATTTAATTCATACTAATTAAAACCTTAAATATTGAATTGTTGAGGCGTACATAATAGAAAGAAATAAAAAACCACAGTTGGGAGGGCGAATTTGGGAATTTGTAATTTTCTAAAATGTTTGTCCTTTGCACGTTTGTATTCTCTAGATCTACTGTTAAGATTCACCCTCTACTTTATCTGTTTTTAATATTGGATTGATCGCGCTGATATTTAGTGAAACTTCAAAATAAACTTTATAAAATAAAACACGTTTCTTTTTAAGTTTCACAGATTTATTGTCAACACACTGCAATAAATTTTCATCTGCCTGATGAAGCCACTGTTGTTTTCTACAATAAATCTGTGTTACTCACACAAACGTGTTTATCTGTTATAACTCATCCAGAGTTCCTGGTCGAGTTATGTACACTTAAGATAACTCCACTAGCAAACATTCACAAGTTTGTCAATTTAAGGAGCAGGAAACATTACTACTTGAAATCGCTCGATATGATTTACTGGGTTTTCGGGGAATTCTTTTCTAACATCGCTGAAAGAATAAAGTTAGTATCCAAAACAATGATCAGGCTCCCAACAATGCTGAAACTTCTACAATGCTAAATATCTCTATTCAATATTCAATATCTGCTACCGTCCTACGATGCCCACCAATGCGCCGCAACCAACATTGAAGTGGATGAGGACCGCTGCCCGATTTTTAATTGTCGCTGCGGAGGAGCAAGTCCGCTCTGGTCGGTGGCATGCTTTCGAATCATGCTGATGACGAAAAGACAAAATTATTACGAGTTCATATCATGTAAAAAGAAACGTTCTGAGCGTTTTTCGCTAGATGTATTTAGGTAAATTTGACAATACGCTTCAAAGAAGTTCTGTGGCAGTTGTGTGATTCGTGAAGCTAGTAGTGGGTCACAGCGTTTCAAAATAAACGCAAGAAAAAAAGAACATTCTTCAGTAGCTGAGGTAAAAAGGAGAAGCATGCGACCTAAAAGTATGTTTGCTGTTTATGGACTCACTACAGCAATAATGTGGACGTCGAAGATGAAGCACGTACTTGTAGGTTGTTGAGAATATGTAATTGCCATTTAAGAAATACGTGTCCAGGAACTTAACTTTCAAGATGATTCGATTAGAACCGTTTGGATGAGACTTATCTCAAGAAGATGTGTATGGGTGTCAATAGAGCTGATCCCAAAGAAAATTTTTAAATTAATTCCTTTGATTCTTACAGAGGTATAATGAAACTGATCAATTGTGAAAGTGGGTAGGGTTTGATGAGGAAAAATGGGTCATATATGTTAACAATAGCCGAAAAAAAATTGTGGTTCAATTTCCCAAACGATGACCAAGCCCGTATTAACAGTCAAGAAAGTTTTGCTGTGTGTTTTTTTTACATTTGACAAATAGACAATATAAAAGGTTTACAAAACAAAACATTAATAATTACATTATAAAATTAAATGAGAAAAACTAACCTATTAGGCAAGGTCTGACATTACATAATATATTATATACTTTCGATTTAATTTGGGTATTAATATATTTTATTTCCATTGGAAAATGATTATATATTTCAATACAAGAGTGTAAACAACCTTGATGAAACTTCCCAAATTTATGTTTTGATAAGTTATATAAAAAGTCATGTCTGCTTTCATAGAGTTTGGTCAACTATGAGCTCCTTCTATCGGGTCAAACACTTAATTTAGAGCCCTACTGTCAAAAACTGACCACATTTGAGCAGACGATCAATCAGAAGAAGCCAGAATTGGGCCATGGATGTGTGTTTCATCAAGATAACTCCAGACTTAAGTTTATGTTTTGATAAGTTATATAAAAAGTCATGACTGCTTTCATACCGTTTGGTCAAGTATGAGCTCTTCTATCAGGACAAACAATTAACTTTGAACCCTACTTTCAAAAACTGACCAGATTTGAGCTGGATGATCATTCCGAAGAAGCATGGTAAGGCTGTTGTGTACTATCAAGATAACTCCAGACTGCACATAGCATTAACAAATAACTAGAAGCTTCAAGAGCTACGATGGGAGTTTCTATCGCACTCGCCCTATAGTCTAGACCTGATACCAAGCAATTCTTAACTTTTTAAGCATTTGCAAAATAAAAATTTACCAAAACTAACATCAAGAACGACCAAGTTGTTTTATAAATAGAGACGAGAACTTCAATCGCAAAATTACTAAATTGCCTTAAAAATAGACAATAGTTACCAAAAACGGCGCATACCTGATGTAATTTGGATAATCGTCGTCAAAATAAAACTCAGTAAACAACTAATGTTGATAATTCGATCTAACATTATCTGCCCTGAACATCAGAGTTATATGAAACATTTTAAAGTTAATTAATATAAATCAAAATGTTTGTATAACATTTAAAGCAGATTTAAGAAAATAATATATAACCAAATTTATGTGCTAAATAATCTCTTAATTGCAACAAAGATAAATAAAATTTGATTTAAATAATGATCAAAAATAAAACGCAATCACCCTTGCTAAAGATTGAGCACCTGGCATCAATTGAATTTAGAGATTTTGACTTTAACCTTCCATTAAAAACCCTCTATATTTGTAGCCCCATCAGTGCAGTTTGAAAAAGACAACTGACCATTTTTAAATTTTTGTTGTCCGCTTTACCCTAACTTTCTATGAATAGATTTAATGGAAATTATAATTAGCTTTATTCAAATCGTTACTTTTTTAGAAAAGGCATTTCCAAAAATTTTCTATAATAATCAACAGTTTGAGAAATTGATTCTAAATAAAGAAAGGCACCCAAGAGATTCTTCTATCAATATGCTTGGGTTCTATACTATAGCACATAGTCATAAAAATTATTCGAATAGAATACCAAAGCTATTATTCAAGACCTTAGCAAAGAATTTTAATTGATTAATGATCGATTATGTTAAATAATCTTTAATAAATCAACTTGAATGGGACATGAGTACAAAGTTGACCAGAGCAGATTTTCCTTTGATGATTCCACTAATTAAACCTGATAAGTTAGTTACAAATTTTTTAATTAATTTTTAAACCTAAAGTAATTATTTACTTTAGAATAAGGTAATTGAATCCAAAAATATCAGATTATTACAAACTAATGTGGCTAGAGATTTGGTTTGCAAGAATGCTCTGAAGGGTGATTTTAGTCTGCGGATCACGTCTGCATTCCGGGAGGACATCCGCGACTGCATTGTCCGACTGTCAGCCGTTACTCAATCAAACCATAGCAATCATGGTAATCCGGCTCGTCAACAGTAGCGGAGGAACGTGACACAAGAGGTTTGGCCGCCTATGGTCTCCGTCGGCGCTTTTTTCTCCCCGTTTTCGGCAATTTCGCCCTTTGGAGTTGTCTCATTGTTATTCGTCGGCCAAGCCGTGGACCATTCACTTGCCCATATTCTCATTCATCAGTCCGTCAGTAGACACGGTGCATCGGGCAAAAACACGTGCTTGGAAAAGGAGTCACGTAACGACACGACTCCATTGTATGTAAAGCAAATGCGGCGATAGCATTCCCGCATGCGGTGACCTCCCAACACGTTAATGATAATTATTCAATCCCAGTTAATGCCTAGCGTGCACAGGATGTTCCGGTGAAAATGGACGCGTCACGGGAGAGCGTCCGCAAAAAGGGATGATGTTAATTGGCTTCGCGCCGACCCTGCTTATTTGTACGGGGCGTCTAGGGATTTCTGGACATTACCGTCGTTAGTCTGGTGACTAACTTCCAAATATAGCGAATTAATTTTAAACCCTCCCCACAGATTAAAACAATAACAGAACTTAATATAAGTGTTCATATCACTCTTTCGCTTCTATTAATTTTTAACATAAATAATAGTAAGGCGATCTAAAAGCATCATTTAAATACTAAGAGTTCTTTAAATTTTTTACCCTGGTTGCTAATTCCAATAGGTAATTGATGTTCTAAACTTCTTACCCAATCTAAGTTTATTCAATTTATTTCATTCTCATTCTAGACATCTGCATTTTCGTCAATAACAACAAAGTTCAATACAAGCTACTACACGCCAGCGTTTTTTTTTCGATTTATTAGTTGGTATATCTGCAGTGACGTTGTGTAATTTCTCAGCAACTTACAACTGAATAATTTTTATATCCATCAAAACAGGTATTCACCAAGTTTTATTATCAACACAGTAACGCTTACAGCTTGGAAAAATGAAAGAAAATGCAGAAATCAATGTACATTCTGAACTGAAAAATAAGGATAAGCCTATCAACAAACACAATTGTCATAGCAAGTATCTGTAAAATCTGGAGTGGTTGTTTACCTTCATTACAGCGATACGACTGGGAACAGAGCCCTATCTGCTCTAGCCAGCCATTCCTTCGAGTCCATCGAGCAAGAAGTGTCCCAAATTCTGGTCATTGTTACCCGACAGGATCTTCAGAGATCTTTATGTTGACTTATATTATTTTGATACACTTCAAATAATTACAGTCTGTAAAAATACTAGTTCACGTTATTTAAATTGTATAAATGAAATATTACGGTATAAGTTACTTATTTTGTCCACTACAAAAATCGCCAAAATGAATAAAATCTTTAAAATAAAATTAATAATTAATTTACAGTTTACCCTAGTAATTAGTATTAATAGTGTTAATGCAATTTGAATTTTCTATAAATGTACACCGCCAGTAGGGCAAAATTAAGTAAAATATAAAACTTAGTTTAGCTGAATTTGCAATATCTATATACAGGGTAAGATTCAAAAGTAATGAGCCTCACTTTATAATGACGCGTGTGCACCTCGCAGCGCACTCCGCTTGACAGCGACGGTGGAGGGGTGTATTAGCTTCACAGCGCAATGCGGGTTGTTTGCCTCCGAGCTTTTGGAACGGTTGTATCAGTCTTAACGGGAGCCCTTGTAACGATATGCGATCAAATCAAGGATAGCTGAAAGCTTCATCACAATAACTCTCCCAGCCACACCGCCTTCATCGTCACCGACTACCTGGTCCGAGTCAACGTTTCTGTAGTCCCCCAGAATCCCTACAGTCCGGACGTATCGCCTCCTGTCTTCTTCTTGTTTCCGCACTTAAAATCAGCGCTGAAAGGAAAACGTTTCTACTCGATCGAGGACTGCAAATGTCAAGACAGGCCTTGCAACCATCACGGAACAGGCCTTCGCGGAATATTCTGATTCCTATAAAAGTGTATTGTTGCAGGAGGTTCCTATTTTGAAGTGTATTAGCCGGTGGTATCGATCGGCTCAATAAATCTGCCTTTTGAACAAAGGCTCATTACTTTTGAATCCTACCCTGTATATTTTCTGCGTTTTAGCTATTTAAATTTTCGATTAGAAAGAATCTCTAAAATAATTACTAACTACTGCAGTGCTGCTTTCATTATCAGCATCAGTATTTGTAAAGAATGAAACATGTATGATAAAAAAATGTTCCAAATGCTATTGAATAATTATTATAATTTAGAAATGTTGCTATTATATTAGGTATTTCTTCTATTGTTTGAATAATAATTCTTTGGAAATGCATTTACTCTTTTGGTAATCCATAAACAGCATTTTTCTGTTATGTATTATAGATTGAATTTCAAAATTCAAGTCATATATTGTAAGTACTTATTTGACGTTTGGTTTTGTTCGAGGATATTATTATTATCATTTATAGCTATTACAAATAGGCTGTAAAGTTCGTATCGTTTTTAAGAAACATTTTTGTGGTAAAATTCAATTTTTTTATTCATTGCCATCGAGAGCGGTATACCGATTATAGCGATCTTTCAACTTTTTGATACCATTTTTGTAGTATGATTTGCCTCAAAATATGCCTCTATTTCCGCGGTTACTCCTTCATTGGTGCTAAATTTATTTCCTGCAAGCATTCCCTTGAGGTTTGCAAAGAGAAATAGTCTCTGGGGCCAAAACTGGAGAATGCAGTTGGTAAGGTAGCAATTCGTAGCCCAACTAATTGAGTTTGACTATCATTTAGATTGACTTGTGACCCAGCGCATTGTCTTGGTGAAGCAACACTTCAAATGGGGCTTCATTTTTGCGATTTTATCCTTCAAACCCTCCTGCAATGCTATATAATAGTCGCTGTTGATTATTTTTCCCTTTTCAAGATAATCGATGGACAATAATACAGACGATAACCTTCCAAGACGACTGTTTTTCCTCGTTTTGGATTGGATTCTTCGCATGCAGTCTCATCAGCTAACTACTGATTGTACTCTGGAGTATGGTGATGGATCCATGTTTTATCTATTGTCACATACCCACTCAAAAACTATTGTTTTTTCACTAAAAAGTTTCAAATAGTGCTCTGAATCACCAACATGTTGTTTTTGATCCTCTGTGAGCTCACTTGGCACCCACTTTCACATGCTCAAATATTCATGCACGATGTATCCAACAGATTCCTTTTATATCTTTAGAGTCTCAGCGATCTCGATTACGTTCACTTTATGGCGATTCAAAATTATTTTGTGGATGTTTTGATGTTTTCATCTTTTTGTACGCCCACTGCGCTCATGATCTTCGATGTCCATATGAAGAATACAGAATTTAGCAAGCCACTTGGCTGAAGCAGAGCAACATCAAGCCAAGTTTTTGTTCCAGCACTATTTTTTCCATTAAAAATAGTATTTCATTAACACACGAAATTCCTTTTTATCCATTTTTTACAATAACAAAAGTTGCTTTACTCAAAATGCTATAACTCAAGAAACCAATTGTCTGATCGCTGCTAAATTTTAACTCGTGTCGTTTGAAGATTATTTCACACTGAAAATTACTTGGAAAAAACTTCCGGCGCCCTCTAAAAGAAACGACACTAACCGTTCAGCTGAAACATCATTGCAACAATCTAAAATATATAAATAAAACCATTTTTCTTAAACACATTGCTTAAATACTGTTACTAAAAGATACTGCTAATATAGGGTCCGCCAATAAGGGCGCGTGAACTTTAAAATTGAATAAAACAAGTTGTGTGTGAGGTAGAAACGAAATTTATTTTTCATTCGAAAGGGTATTCGACCCCATTAAGTATGGAAGATAACATCGTTCAAATGACCACCGCGGCTCCGTTTGGTAGCCCGGATCCGGGAGGTCCAATTTTCGATGACTCTGGAGCACATATCGGCCTCAATTTGAGCGATGGCGTTGCGTATGTTGACTTTGAGGTCATCAGTGTTTAGAGGCTTGTTGGCGTAGACCAGCGACTTGAGATAGCCCCAGAGAAAAAATACATTCAAAATACTATTTACCTCTCTGTAATATATTTATTTTTTTATTTTTTAGATCAACATCCTAATGTCTACCACTTAAATTCTAATAATCTTTTAATTTTGACAACATTTGACTACATACATTTGCAGGATTATATAATGCAAACAAGACTATTTCACTAATTGATTAATGGTTGAGGCGTTCACTTCGTGATACATCTTGAATATTTAAATAAAGTAAAACTCACTTTGTTAATATCACACTATTTATTTAAAAAGTGACTCGAGTTTCGATTAACAGCTGATCATTAACAAAGTGAGTTTTACTTTATTTAAAGACTATTTCAAATGAAGAGCATTAAGTAAAAATAGGAGAGGCTGGTAAAACAATTTGTAAGTACTAACTGCTGTTAAAGTAGAAATATCTTTGCTTTTTAAATTTAGTATCCGAAAGGGTTTAACACTAGTTTTGTCTTTGGCTTTAATGATTTTAACATATTATTTTAGTAGCAAGTTTTGTATTAAATAAAACTCCATAAATTTTTCAAGTATGTCATAGCGAGATTTAAAATTAAACGTTTATTCTGCATATATTATTTATTTAAAAAATACACTAAATATATCATACCTGCCATTTTTTTAACTAAATAAAATCTACTAGATAACTGTTTAACAAAACTACAAAAATTATTCAATTACTTATTGACGCTTAAAAAGACTATACAATATTTTGCAGATAAAAACTGCTTTTATTAAGCAAAATATATTTTAATTGCAAAATTATACAGAACTATATGTAGCTCAACTATTTAAACAAATTTGAACCATTTGTTTATCTTATCTTCAAGATAATAACTATATAACCGCAAAAGTTCAATAATCGTTTAACTACAATGTACAGTTGAATAAATGAAAAACATGTATAAAGAATAAATTATCCTTATAAGTTTGTTAATTTAAATACATCCATATTGCTATATTGATAATAAGAAAATATATTTATTAAAGATAGTATTTATATAACATACTATTGATATTTATTTAACCAATATGTGAAAATAACTATTTCGGAAAACAATTCAAAAAATGTATACAAAAATGTCGACTTCACATGGAAAGGCTCGAGTTCACGTAGGTGTTTTAGTCTGTCTTATATTATATTTTAGGATTTTATATTATTGACCCAAATTAATATTTAAAAATTAAAATAAAGTTCCTGTGGTCGGATTCCTTCTTACAAAGAAATCTAATTTTGATTATTCTTAACAAGTTGACCATTACTTACCTCAACATCTAATATTAACAGGATATTATAAAGTGAAAAATAAATTAATGAATACCGAACAAAATATATTTAATTTTCTATCATCTTTATATCTTAACGAATTTTATTTAATTTGCTAAATCGCAAACTCATTTCCAACCATCATAGATTGTGTAGTGTTTTCTATTTTCATACATAGGACACATCACAGAGTCCCACAACGAGTCCGTACAAAAACATGCTATAAATTGTAAAATTTTGTCAGTGTAAAACCTTGTTTATGTATTAATGTAAGCGTTTTGTGAGAGACCATTTGTCAAAAGTTAAGTTTTGGCAGCTCTTATATGTATAAATCATGTTTATTATCATAATAACTTATGTTAATTTTTTTTTTGAAAATGTTGAATTACCTAAAAATTTTAAAAAATACGTAAACATTTCGTGAATCTACAACATAAGTCTTACTAAGACTACAAAACAAATTAATTTTGAAACAACTACTTCTCTGGCTAATACTACAACAGAAATTGAATGATACAAAATTAATTTGCGTGTTACAAATAGTACAACTATCAAAGCAATACTAATTTCATTCAAATTATATGCTATCCAATTTTTTAATTGTGTGCTTAATGATGTTAAAATTCACTTCTCCAGAAATACAAACACAAAATTGAATCATATATATAAATCAAGAATTTCTACAGCTACACTGAATATTAGGTGAATATGGTATGTTATGAATGATATGTTATGTTACTATCTAATAACATGAACATACTTGGAATGTTATAACCTGTGTAAACTTATATGCGCACCTATAATCTATTATTATTATTATTATTATTGATAATAATAATAAGGGCTTTCAACTTAACAACAACAAATGTCCCTGTGTACAAAAAAATCTTCTTCAACCAGATGTTCCGCAAGGCTTGCCATACACCCTTCTGCTTTATGACTTACAGTGTCATGGCACCTTCAATTCAATTCCGCTCTGGTAACTTTAATATTTCTATGTATTCACTTTTATTTATAGGTAAGTAATACCGCATTAATAGCACACGATGATGAGCGCTATTAAATCATATTGATTTGTTTGTTTATTTCAAAGTAATGATTAAAATATACTCTTATATTTTTATATATTTATATTTCTACAAAATTACTAACATACATCATCTTCTGAAACTAAAATACTTTTATTTCTCATATATGCAGCCAAAAACTTACAAAGTATAAACGATATATTAAAAACTGATGTTAAATTTAACTTCCATATACAATTATTTCTTAAATTTAAATTTCATAAATTAGTCACTAACTATTTATTAAGTACATAATTCTCATTCGGTTGCAATATTTCCTTACTATTATTATGTACATATAAATAACAGTTATTGTGCAAATTAATGCAAATAAACTAGTAACGTTAATATAAATGGATTTTAATTATTCAAATCCGCTACTAAATTTATTACAAATATATTCAGGTAAGATCATAGATTTTACTTCCTGGATAATAAAGTTAAAAGCTAAAAAAATTGCCTATATCAAAATTATTACAGATTCTAAACTACTCCTTTTGATTAATATTAATAGATTAGTATTGTACTGATATTAAATCCTTGCATTTTCTGTATACTGTATTTTATGAGGTATATAATGTAATTATAGTAAATCATTTTTTTAAACTTGAAATGTTTTTAAAACTTATTCCATAAGGACCTAGGCTAAATTAGATCGAAATTTAAATTTCTATAGCATTTTTGTAATGCTTTTTTTATTATTCCGGAGCGTGGGGGTAAAAACGGTTATTTTGCACGTAAGCTATATTAAATTCATGGAACATTTGATGATTTCAAAAACAAATTTAGAGTAAATTGAAAATTTCCGTAATTTTTGAGATGTGGTGGAAATATTCTTTGGTTGTTGGTAGGTAACAATAATTAAATTTTTTGAACTTTTTAAACTCGATATCTTTTCTATATTATTTTGGGATTTATAAATGTTATAGGTGTTTAGTGGTCTATTTTTCTGATATATGTAGCGTTCTGAATACAAAACAATTGTATTTGTTTTAAACAAGGATCATATATTCAGATATGTTGATATATCAGGGAAGGTTTCATTAAATTTCTTTGTTGCGATTGCCGGCCTTATGTTTTTTGAATCTTCTGAAATCATTTTTAAGCATGTATGATTTCAGAAGATACACAAAACATAATATTTGGTTACAGAATCGTACTGACAATTTATCAAAAATATTAGTGTATTATTTAAAATTGCACCTATGAATTTATATTTTATGGTTAAATTAATTAGTTTAGTTCAACAAAAACTTTAACGCAAGATCAGCTTTTAATTTAAAAAGAAGACTAGTTCATCACTAGACAAAAAATATTTACAATATTTTTGTAAATAGCTTGGTTAGTTGCCAAAATAGCGTTTTATATAGTACTTCAAAAAATATTTTGAAAAAGGTTAAAGTTTATGGTTGCAAATACTGTCCACACAATTTTCCATTTTATTGATAATTTGTTTGTAATGATATTTAGCATATCAATAGGATTGAATGGCTTTTATAGCAGCTGCTAAGTCTTCACTTTCTCACCATGATAATTTACTTATAGACTGTATTGGTTGTATATGATACGAGGTTTTGTTATTTTAGCACGTTTCTAAGAAAATTGTATCACGAGTTGCAGTACAATTTGTTGTAGTTTTCATGATGCTGATGATGATGAAAAATAAATCCATCTATAATATTTTCATGATATCTATACATACACTAATTTGTTATTAAATTAGGTATGTACAGATTAGTTTGTACGTTAAATGAAAACAAGCTCAGAAGCATTATTTTTTAAGAGGGTTCTTTAAGTGAAGTTTTAAATTCAGTGTAAGTATCGATTACTACATAGTAAGGCTCGCTACCATTATATCTTTGTTTTTTTACGTCCTCATTTAATTTTCGTAGGAGCATTTAAAATTTAAATATGGAACTTTTGTTTCAATTGTCTGTTTGTATTCTAAGCGAATATTCTACATACAATGTGAAATGATAATTTAGAAAGAGTAACTTTTAAACTAGGACAATGAATTGCACTAGCTTCTAAGTTGCTTATTTTTGTTAGCATAAAGATGAATCTGTCACGTTTTCTTACAAACAATTATATAATTTTTGTACATAGTATTCTGCAAACAATGTGACACGTTAATTTAAGATTTTAAGGAGGATGAGAACTTGTTGCTCTAAAGTATCAATATGTTTGACTATGTTTTTGCACTAAGCAGAACCTTGAGTCCACACACAATAATAGGAAACAAAAAGTTGACTTACAATGGAAAAATGTAGAATTGAATTCGATGAAATAAAATATTGTTAAAAATTAATCTCTTGTGTAATAAACCTAGAAATGCCTAAATTGATATTCCAAAACGGTAAATACTTTGATAACTACACTATTGATGAAACGAAAATAGAATATTATCAGATTTTGAAATAAGACACTTGTTTCGTTTCATATTGGTGTATTCAGTTTCCTGAGACGTATTTTGGTCAATGACGATCATTCTCAAAGGAATTACAAAATTAACTGTTTTCATTGACCGAAACACTTGTCAGGAAACTGAATATACCAATATGAAACCAAACAAGTGTCTTATTTCAAAATCACATAATATTATATTTCACAACTTACTTGACACATATCAGCAGGAAACAAAATTATGACTCGCGAAATTTTAAATGAGGCAATATAAAATTGCAATCGATGGTAAATTTTTTTTTATTTCTTGAATTAGTTTCTCATGTAGCTCGTGGTGAAACAAACCAAGCGTAAATTGTGTTATTTCTACGATGGTTTAAAAAATTATAAAAACATTATTTTAAGTAGAATAAATCAGAGACTTTCTAAAACGGTTTAAGTGTTGATATTCCAAAAAATCGTTCACTCAGAGGAGAAAGCTCTTAAATTTTGAAATGTAAAAATATAAAATTCTTCTTGTTTTTCTTTCTGTGTCGTCTATCAAAGATTGACGAACATCATTTGATATAATTCTATATTTTTCGCTATATGAATAAATCCTGCGGCTTTAGGTATTTGAAACCATTTTTCAGAAAGGATTGGTGTTCCGACCTATGCTTCAATTTTGCCTTCTACTATTAGCTGTAGCAATACGTACATACCGCTACGTAGTATGTGCCCTAAATAGGCTTTCCTCTTCTTTATTGATTTAGTAATTCCAGTTCTTTGTTTATACGTTTTATGATTTAAGATAAATAATCGCAATTTTGAGAAGTAATTCTTGGAATATTAAAGATAAGTTACTGGGAAATTCTAGAAATGTGGAAGAAAAAATGTGAAGTGCTAAAAAATCTATAAGAGTAATAAAAAATCGCAATTTGAAAAAGAAATTCGTGGAGTATTTCTAAAAAATGGGAATAATGTACTGGAAAATTCTAGTAAATTAAATGGAAGAGAAAATGCTGACAACTTTTGGAAATCTAGATAAAATGCTGGAAACTTTTATAAGATTCATAAATTAAAAAAATGTTGCGATTTAAAAAACTAATTGCTAGGATATTTGTAAAATAAGGAAAGCAATTACCGAGAGTTCTAGAACTCTGGATAAAAAATTGCTGCATAGTTCTAGAAGTTTGGAGGAGGAAATAATGAAAAGTTCTCGAAATATAAATGAAATGATGAGAAATTGTAGTAGACTCGTAAACACTATAGTTATGTGCAAAAGTGGCCGTATTGCAACTTTCAATTTATAATAAAAATGTAAAAATCAAACTTCAGTTTACAAAAATTGCAACTTGTGATTTTTAAAATTCTGAAAGAATACATCGTACAAATTATTAACTTATAAATTTCTTAATACAGCTAAAATTAGCGTGTTCTTAATATAGCAAGTAGTCAATAGTAGAATCAACTGTAGATAAAATGCCAAAACTGTTTTCTTTAAATATCAGTGAATAAATATTGCAATTCATGATTTAACTAATTTAAAATAAATAACAGCTTCTATTAATTTTTTTGGATTTTATATATCAATAAATATCACAATAGTTTATACAGAGTTTTAACAAGATGGGGCGATTGTTGGACTACAAAATGTTTAATAAGTATGTAGCCAAAATATTTATAATACCATTGTCGTTTTCTGTAAATTCAGATCTTCTGAAACCAACTTCTTTCAAAGGAACCTGATAGTTTAATTCTAAAAAATCAGGGCGTAATTTTGTAAATAAATTAAGTATTTTCGAAAATTATGACTACAATACAATTATACTAATATAGATGAAGAAACAGGATTGTGTTGACCTTTACTATGTGCTATTTCATTTTCAAATATAGGATGAAATAAAACACTATTTTCTATGTTTTTATCACTGTATATATATAAATATAAATATCAATAGATATCTTATAAAATTTGTTATTTTTGACTATTTGAAATACTTTCTATTTATTGATTTTAAGAAATCTAGCCAACATCTTTGGCAACAAAGTGTGCAAAAAATTTGAGTAAAGTATTTGCAAAATTTCCTTAAATCAAACAGAAATATTGCAACATTTTGACTTTAATACTAATACGAATTATATAGTTTTAGCAGGATGGAGTTACCCATAAATTTATAATCAAATATGCTTAGAAAATCGTTTTTATTTTCTTTTATTGTTTCTAGCACATAATTTTCTTAAGTTAATCTGTCGCTGACACTAAATTGAAATACCACGTAGTAACGGTCGCAACCATTCTCTTCAATCTGAAGCTTGTTTCTAAGAGAAATAATATTTGCAATACTGTTTAGAATGCGCGAATGATTATATTAAGCTTTTCTAAAAAAAGGCTTAAGATTTTCTTTTCTAAACATTTCATCTTAAAATTCTAACTATTTTAAAGTATTAAGAGATACAAAAATTCTTTAAGTGAAACTGATTTTAATTTTTAATGACTTTCAGTGCGAGAATTAAAACCCGCTCTATGTTGAAGTTTTTACACAATATATTAAGAAGTGACTTTTATATATTTTAAAGATCAATAAAAATCAAAACCAAGATAAAGTACATGATTTATCAAAACTATTAAGGAAAGTTCTGTCTTAGACGCCGATTGCTTTTATTCTCCTGGTTACTATCATTTTTAGTAAAATAAGCCTAAAAATTCTTTAAACAAATTATTCTAGTCCTTATATTGAAAATCTTAGTTCAAATACATTAGCAAGAAGCAAAATGCTGATTCAGTACATTTAAAATGAAGAAATGTAATTTTTGTCTCTCGATTATGGGCAATAGTCTATTTCCAAACAGTAAAAACTTGTCCACTTAAGCTCCTGATGTATTTGGACGTGCATAGATATTGAGCATTATGTTGAAAACTTCGACAACAATTTTTATACTTATAGTGACGTTGAAAGATAAAATGTGAATATTTATCTGTTATGCATTTTTTACAAAGACTTGGAATTAAGATTTATTTTAATTCATGTTTTTTTTTTCTAAATTATGTATTGTTATTTTATAGAGAAGTTGTATGTGCAAATGGGTGTTTTAATAGATCTGAAACTATCGAAGGTTTTTAATTTTTGTAATTCAAAATAAAACGATACTATAGTTAGGACAACTTCAGCTTATCAAACAGTTCTTTAATAATTCTTGTTACTACGGTTTAAACAATTTCAGCTTGTCATTAGAAAACAGTCCACTGTTTGTTGCTTGAAAAGTAAATGTTTAATAATGACAAGTTGAAGTTGTCTAAGAAAAATATTTTTTCTATTGTGAAATATTCCAATGTTCTAATAGTGACTGCTTCTACAATTAACTATCTATATAATGTTATTTTCTTTAAATTATATTGGTTTTGTCATCCTAAAAATATCTTCTTTTGATCATAAAACATAAGTTTTATATTAGTATAAAGCTCGTATTATTTTATTAGTAATCAACTAGGTTTAGAAGCAACAATTAATTATCATATGCGTTTATTTATAAAATATCTGATCATTAAAAATAGTCGAGGAACTAAACCACAGCTGTTGATCCATATATTACAAATGAAATCTGTGAATGTAGCGGTAAATCAATTCCATTAGATCTGACCGCTAACGTATTTATTTAATTTTTTAGCAAAGGTAATTAGGCTGTTTTGTTGATGGTGTGAGATGAGTCTATATATACACCCTTCTGTATTCGATCCATTACCATCAGTCTGGCAAGTAATAACATCGAAACGTGTACCGTATCGTCGTCTGACGTTGAAAATGTGTCGGTGCGATAAATTAGACATACAACAGCTGTCAGCCGCTTTATTACCGCCACTTTTAAACTCGACGCGAAGAGAGCTTCCGGCGTCCACAAGAGGACAATTTCAGGAATCCGCTAAATGTTTTTATTTGCCACCGCCTGCCGGCGTAGCCGATCGTTAATTAAATAAATTAGCAATTTAATTAATTAATACCTACATCTATGCCCCACTAAATAAGGCCACTTAACCATACGCGGACTCCAGCGCCTTATAAAGCCAATAAAATTTATTGCCAAGTGTGGCAAATCACACTAATTAGTTTTCATACCGGCGATAACGGAATCGATGCCTTTCCACTCCATAAACTGGTTTCATATGGCACCGACTCAATCAACGCCAGATAAAACAGAGACTTTTATTTGGCAATTAACGGATTCCCGAAAGATTCTTACGTCGACCTGTAGAATGCACTAACAACCCGCACGATAAATTAAACAAATTTCTCCAGCGGTTAACTCGAAAACAACGATAACTCACGGATTCTTTTCAGCGGCTCCGTTAAACACGAATTACCGCGCATAAATTTTCCAATGTTTCCATAACATAAATGCCGAGGATTGATTAAATTACATGCATTAATAATTAATAATCACTTACCTCTAACTAAGATAAATAAATTATTCAGGGATTACCATTAATTATACTATGGCAATCAATCAATATTATTGTCGATATTACATTACTAATATATGCACGATCTCACGTTTTAATTTATTTCCACTATAAAAACTTTTTGAATTTCAATTTATAAAAATGTCTTGTTTGGTTATAAATTATAATAAAGTTTACACTTCTTTAGCTTCCTGTGTGTACGCAACGATTTCTAGGGCAGAGGAGGGTATGTCAATTGGTAATCTAGCTCTTTAGATTTTAGTCGCGTTATGCCAGCGGGAGTTTTACAAAAATTATGATTAAGCAGTGCGTATTCTGATATATTTGAGGTTTTCGCTACTTAAATAAGCCGCCAAGTATACCTTTCATTCGAATATGGGTGCAGATGTTTGAAGAGACTAGTACAATATTGGAAAAACCAAAAACAGATCGACCAAGATTATCAAGAACGACAGAAATGTTCGATTAATCTCCTATTTCTTCAATTCGGAAGCGCGCAAGCGCATAAATGTGACTACAGCGTTTTATGCACAAATAATTAATAATACAAGAATTAAAGACCCAGGACGTCACATTGTAAATTTCCCTGCAAATTGACCTACGCGTAATCCTGACTCAACCCTATGGACTTTTTCCTGTTGGCTTATCTTAAATTTAAAGCTTACTGCTCTGGTGCATTTGAAAAAAATATCCATCACGAAATGACATCCATTACAAGGTGTGCCTGTACACTATATTCTTTTTGGGACACCCTGTACTACACCTGCATAGATAGGATATACATTAAAAGGGTAATTATTTTAATCGAAATTCCTTAAAATGTAAGGCTATTTACAAGGAATTTCTGTCTGAACATACCAAAAGTAATGACTCGGAAAAGATTAATTATTGCTATAAAGGAATCAAATTAATATTTTTCCATAATAAAATTATTTTCATTTTTCCCGAAAAAATGTAAAGAAATTAATATTGTTTAAACAATCGCATCATAAAATATTTAATTTCCAATACAGTGTTTAATTATATATTGAATTGATGAGGCGGATACATGGTGGAACTCCATAACAAATTGAAATAAAACAACACAGTTGGGAGGGTTTCACATTTATTGTTGAACACTGCAACATGTTTCGCCACACAGTAGCTTCATCATCAGTATTCATCTGCCTGATGAAGCCACTGTGTGCAGTGTTCGACATTAAATGTGAAACCCTCCCAACTGTGTTGTTTTATTTCAAGTTTAATTATATTGTATAAAAATTTTAAAAAAAAGTTTGATAATAGTGTCTAAGTATATTAGATAGCAAGCCTTCAATCGCCACAAATTACATAATAAAAGATTTCACTCTGTACGATTATGCGATTATATATGAAATTTCCATGTTAACAAAAATAAACAATAAAGAAATATCTCATTAAGAGCACAATCAAATTGTGTACGAATTCACTCTTTACCTACTTTTATCATGAACGACAAACAAGTCTCCACCCTTATGGCCTTATACAATTTCTGACAATAAAGTTCGGTGAATAGTCCTGTAACCTTAATGTAGATAAAATATTACCGAAAATTATCTTATTATCTTTCAAAATATTATTTATAGTATCTTTAGAAATAGTCACAATAACTATCCACCGCTTAAATCTCCTATATATGTCCTGGAAACTTTTCAAGAAGGTTTCTTTTGGGATGAAATTCAAAGCCTCATCACCTATTTTAATACAAACTTTGTTTGTATAACTTGAAAACTTTTTTATTGTGACTAGTTTCGAAAAATTTAGCTTGTCACTATCAAACACATAGTTTGTCGAAACTAGTCACAATAAAAAAGTTTTCAAGTTATGCAAACAAAGTTATCGTGTTTTATTCAATTTACAAAAAAACGAAGTAGAAGCCTCTTCCTATTTCAGGGCTTAAATTCGTTTTGACATTTATCCACACAGAGAAGACATTGTTAAAAGGCCTTAATTTATAATCAGGCACCAGTATTTCCCACCTAGATTGAAAACATGCATTATTGTATGAATTAATAAAAGTGGTTCCTATCCAAATAAAGTCTCCAGCTATCGCCCAATCATCATTCTTCCAGTTCTCAGAAAATCCTAGAAACTATCTTAAAAGAGAAAATTAAACCAAATCCTTAATAACTATATTGCCAAATACCAGTTTGGCTTCAACTGTAATTATTCCACCATACTACCCTAATCCTCCAATTGTCAGGTGACACGATTAGAAAACAAAAATTCTTCCATACTCATTTTAGATATTCAGAAGGCATTCAGTTTAGTGTAGTACAAAAACCTACTATATAAATCAGTACATCTGAACCTGCCACCTTACTTAATTAATTTAATTGATCAATTTCTCACTAACCGATTCCTCAAAATCAAAATAAATAACTGTTTCTCATCCATATTTTGTCCCCACCAAGATCTTCCTTAAGACTCTTACAATATAACTATTGCCTTGATTCTTTTAATTCCAACACTAAGTTTTTTAACCAATTTCAAATAAGTCCTACAGTTTGCGGACAACACCGCACTAACAGCCCACTCACACTCCCTTTATAACAATTTGTAAAAATTGTCAAGGATCTCTTTAAACCCAGCCAAAATACCGTTTTTTATCCCATCCCACCGAATTTCCCTCAACTCCCCGTCATTAAATATTAATGGAAAAACGATTCAAACTTTACCAACCTGCAAATATCTGAGAATTACAGTAGATCAAGAATTTAATTTTAACTCCGACACCCAAATAATGAAGACTAAGGCAAGGGTAAGACATTTTAAAGGTCTTACCTACAAGTCAAGCCTTAAATGGTGCCAAAATAAATCAAGGCATATGCCGACCCTTGTTCTTCCTTCCCAGGTTCCACAAACAATCATTAGCCTACGCACCCTCACTAAACTTCATCACCTAAATAATTCTCTCCACCATCATCATCATCAAGCGACCAATCGCATCCACTGCTGGACATAGGTCTCCCGTAGCTTTCTCCATCCTGGCCGATCCTGTGCTGCCTCTATCCAGTTGGTCTTTATCCTTTTGATGTCGTCGGTCCATCTGGTTGGTGGACGGCCTCTACTTCTGTATGCGTCTTGGCGCGGTCTCCACTCAAGTATCCTTTTTGTCCAGCGATTGTCCGTAAGTCGCGCCACATAACCAGCCCAGTTCCACTTTAAGGTTGTTATACGGTTAACCGCGTCCGTCACTCCAGACCTCTCCCTTAATGTTATATTTGGGATCCTGTCTCTTAGTGATATACCTAACATCGACATCTCCATTTTCCTCTGCGCGATACTTGGAACACTTACCCTCACAAAGAACACTACAAATAGAATGTAGTGTTCTTTGTGAGGGTAAGTGTTTCAGCCCCGTATGTAAACACAGGCAACACGCACTGATCGAATACTTTTCTTTTTAGGCATATTGGAATGTCTGACTTAAATATATTGCGCAGCTTTCCAAAGGCCGCCCATGTTAGGCCTATTCTTCTCGGCATTTCACAGGTTTGGTTGTCTCTACTATAGAGATTTCGTGACCAAGGTATTTATAAGAGCTTACTTGTTCTATGCTTACTCCGCCTATCTTGATTGCCTCACTCATAACAAGATTTGTCATGTATTGAGTTTTGTTGGTGTTGATTTTGAGTCCAACAGAGTTCGATGCTTCCCATAGCCTCCGTAGCATTTGTTTTGCTTCGTTCATACCATCTGCGATAATTAAGATATCGTCCGCGAATCTCAGATGGTTTAATGGTTTAGTTTTTCGCCATCTATGTTTATGCCCATGTCACCAAAGTTGGCCTGTTTGAACATATGTTCTAGGAAGGTTGTGAATAACTTTGGCGATATGACATCTCCTTGGCGTACACCTCGTGCAATATCAAAGTCTTGGGAATCATCTTGCAGACTAACATAAGCTTTTGCTCTTTGGTACACGTGTTTGATGACCTCGATGTATCTATGATCGATACGGCATTCAGCAAGAGCTTGTAGCATTTTATGCTGGTTTATTGTGTCGAAGGCTTTTTCGTAATCGACGAAGATTAAGCAGAGGGGTTTATTGTATTCGATGCATTTTTCGATAAGAGACTTGACTATTTGTAGATGGTCATTTGTGCCAAATCCGGCTCGAAAGCCAGGTTGCTCGCGGGGTTGATATAGGTCGAATTTATTTGTCAACCTCTTGTTAATGATTCTCATGAATAGCTTATATATATGCGATAGTAAACTAATGGGTTTGTAATTTTGCAAGTTGATGATATCTCCTTTCTTATGCAGTATTATAATTATTGCCCGATCCCACTGGGAAGGTGTTGTCCCAGTTTGTGGGCAAGCATCAAATAACTTGCATAATGCATTTAATAACGTAGTTCCGCCGGCTTTTAGGGACTCGACTGCTACGCCGTCGTCGCCAATTGTTTTATTGTTTTTCATATCTCTTAGTGCCCCCCTTATTTCGTCTAAGGTAATATTTGGAATATCCTCGGACCTTTGATTTTGCACTCTATTTATGTTGGTGTCCAAGCTCACTGCATTTTTATCGCTATATAGTGTCGCGTAGAAGTCTTCTACAACTTTTAATATTTCCATTTTATTTGTTGTTATTTGACCACTCTGTTTTGCTAGCTTGCAGATGTTTTTTCTGCCTTCGGAGAATGGCTTCCGTAGTGATTTCATGCGCTTATTTTGCTCAATTACCTTTAAGATTTCATTTGTGTTATATGTTCTTGTGTCCCTTCGCACTGTCTTGGATATTTCTCTATTTAGGCGTCTTAATTCTGTTGCGTTTGTTGTATGTTTATTTGTCAGATTTCTTCTCCTTTCCATTAGTTGTTTAGTGCTTGTACTGAGTTTTTCTTTTCGTTGGGTGCTTTGTTTCTGGAATTCTTTTACTGCGGTTTTTATAGAATTTGTAATAAGTGCGTTCAGGTCCTCTATATTCGGGTCTAAAACACTTTCCATATGTGCTAGCTGTGATTCTATTCTATGTTGATACTGGGTTTCGTCTCTAAGCGGTCTCCATTTGCTGGATGTTGGTTGTTTAATAAGCTTTCGCCGCTCGTTCTTGATATTAATTGAGATTTTGGATCGGACCAGCCTGTGGTCGCTGCCTATTGAGAACTTATTCAGCACAGTTACATCTCGCACTATTTTCTTTCTGTTAGATATGATGAAGTCGATTTCATTTTTTGTACAGCCATCGGGGCTGACCCAGGTCCATTTTCGCTGTGGTGTTTTGCGATAGAAGCTGTTCATTGCAAATAAGTTATGTTGCAGGAGAAATTCAAGAAGCGTTTGACCTCTCTCATTCCTCACTCCAAATCCGTGGGTTCCCAACGGTGTTTCGGTTTTGTCTTCCTTATGCCCCAATTTAGCGTTAAAGTCCCCTATTAGCATGCTGTAGTGGGTAGGTTCTTGCTGCATTGCGGTATTTATATCATCATAGAATACCTCCACCTCCGCGTCCGAGTGTGCGGATGTAGGTGCGTATACCTGGATAATTTTTAACGAGTATCTAGTGTTTAGTTTGTATATGAGGTACATTACTCTATTACTGATACTGTGGATTTTGGTGACGTTTTGTATATGCTCTTTATGTACTTCTTCGTTTATGTGTTGGCCTCCTCTGTAGTGTAGCAGATGGCCTGAGTGAAGTGTTAGTTGTTCCTCATCTGTTCTTTTATGTTCGCTTATTCCTAGTATATTCCATTTGATATGTGAGAGTTCTTCCTCGAGTTCTTGTAGTTTCTGGGTTTTTGATAACGTTCTGGTATTTAGAGTAGCGATGGTCAGTTTTCGGTTTTGGTAGCCTATCCTGTACCGGAGATTCTTCGCACCCTCTGCTCGCTTCCTTGTCCTTCCGCTACCTTGGTCGAGGGCCGTGTGTTCTGATGTACTATCATTACGGGGGTTTTAGCCATTTGCCCTACCACGCTGGCCAGTGCGGGTTGGTAGAGTTGAGAATTCATTTCCTTAGTTTTCTGTTTTAATGGTTATACCACCATGACTCGATCGTCAGAGCCTCTTTAGTTTTCTAGCAGGGAGCACCAACGTGCAGGCGAGGTTGACATTTGTGTCGGACTTATCTGTTGTTTTGCCGTCACCCCTTACTCCCCTCTTCTCTCCATAATCCCCCTGAAATTTAAATACCCTACAAAATCTTTATTTAAGAAACTAATCTTTTAAGAGAAATTAATTTGTCTGTCAACAATTTCACATTTGAACTGCTTCAAATATATAAAGGAAAAATGTATTGAAACTAAATACTGATTGATTAAATAAATAAGATATAGAGGACTGAAAGACCATCGGTCGATTGCCAATGAAGAAGAAAAAGAGAAGCAGCATACGAATTGTTATGTCGTATTATTATTATTGTAATACTATCGTCAATAAAGATGTTTATCTCTCTCTAAGATATGGATCACAACTTAATTGCTGACAACTGAAGGTTCTTAATAACTGTTGAAGTATTAACTAACTTATTTTAAGGTCAGCTGCAAATAATACAAATGTAGCATATTGAATTATGTAGCCCAATCTAATACTAATATAAAAATAGGAAAGAGAATTTAATCCTTATGGTAAATTTCATTGCAATTGCTTTTAAAAGACAAGTAGTTTGTTTTTAAAGCAATTACGGTGAAATCGTTCTATTCAACAAGAAGTTTTCTAACTACTTATGTAAGCCCATGACTGCGCAATATTTCCTTAAATTTATTAAAAAAATGGAATTGCAAAAAGTGGAAGAACATTGGAAACTAATGAACTCCACCTTTAATTTTTGCTGTCTAAATTGTTTTACATCTTTCATGTACGTGTATATTTTTTTGTAAATATACATATTCATGTCATCAATAAGAAGTACTAAGTAAATATTGTGCCCTCTTGATTCGCCAGTTCTAAAGTATCAATGCAAAAAATCATGATGTTCATAACTAATAGCATTCAGGGACACAATAAAATGTGAATAGTTTGTTGCTGAACTATTCTACTATAAGAAGAAGGAATAAGATTAAATATCGGGGTTGAAGTTTCTGAAATTTCTTCGCATAAAATTTAGAGTTCTAGTAGCTTTGAAGCAAATGACTTTCATATGTGTATTCAATGTAAGTTTACTTTGACTTACTTACTAAATATTTTATTTAAATACTGCTAAGTCTACGTGAACATTTTCAAAAACTTTAGAAATTTTAACTTCTTTAAATATCTTAAGGTCGTCTGCAAATAATAGTGATATAAAATATTTTACTTAATTAACCAATAATAAATAAAAATAAGAAAAAATATATGCCCAATATATGATTATAGTTAGTATTACAGAGAGAGAATTGCATCTTTATTTAGACAAACATAAATACTTTAGGAACAAATACAGATTAATTAAAAATAAGAATTAGTCCGTCAGTTTGGGCTATTGACTATCAGTCTTTCTGCCCTGTCTTGACTCATATTAATGTATTTTTTAGAGGGTACTACAGATTTTACTGCAATTGCCTTTGAACGACATTTACCATAAAAAATCTTACTAGTTTTTCTGCATGAATTTTTTTCAACTTTCTCTTCTGTACAAGTAATTTTTGAAGTACGATCTTACTCACCTTCTCTCGAATGCAGTTATTTATTGGATCGTATCTCACAGGATAGAAATGGTGGAGTTCTGGAGTTCGGTGTACAGGATCTTCTTGTACGTCTTAGTTGTACCCTTGGCTTGAATAAGAATTTGACTTCTTCCTAATTTTTTGCCTGCTCTTAAATACAGTTATTCTAAATTCTCTTATAAATCAAGAATGAAAATTTTGGAAAGCCAAAAATTGCTCCTTTAGATTCAAGGATATTTAGAGGAGAACTGCCCATTATAAAAATTAAGAAGTTTTTAAAATTAAATTTAAATTATCAAGCCATGTTTAATTGAATGAAATAATTTCATAAGTCGAAAAGTTTATATTGTTTTGTTTAGACTTAATTTGCTTTATAGACAGTATTACAGGCACTGTTCGAAACAGTAGTCAATATTGGCTAAATCTAGATCCAATTCAGTAGCAGTAGTACAAGCTACTTAATGTAGCTGAGTCGAGAGAATTACCAAAACTGATGATTCAAATTGGTCAGATGGTGTGAGATATCCTCCATGGTGGAGTTGGGTTAGGTTTTAGTTGTACAAAAGAAGTTTTATTTTGGTCAGATCGTGATCTGGTCGTGTAGATAAGTGAGATGGTAGTACGCCCTCACGTAGTAGAGTACTGGAGGTAGTCCTGGCGATTTCTATTCATACTTAGATGCTATTGGATGTTTCCGTGTTTTCCCTCTTCTCTGGATTGGTGCGAGTCTCAATAGTTGTGGGGAAGAGAAGGTGTCGGACTCAATGATCGTCGATAGATCGATGTCAATCTCGTATGAAGTCCTAAGGTTCCCGACAAACATTAGGTAGGTTGGCAAATGATAATCTTGATTAGGAACCTGGCAGTTTTTCGGACCAATGGTAGTGGTTTTCCTTGAGCAGCGAAGCTAATTGGAAATCGTTCCACTGGATTAGTTGTCGCGTGGTAAACAGGAATTAAGCTCTGCTTTATTCCTAAATTGTGTATGATTTACTGCATCGCGGCGCTGGTAAATTGTTGTCGCCAATGATTAGAGTTCAAGCGCAATTTAGGCAGTGGGGCGCTGCATAGCAAATAGCTCTACCCAATGGGTTGCGGAATCCTCGATGATGAATACTCATCGTTCATCATTCATTACCCTCCAACCAGTAAAACATCCTCAAAGATTTGACGTAAAATTTATTGCGTCAATTAATTTCTATTCAACTTTTATTCGAGAAAACTTCTCCTAAAAAAGTTTATTTTAAAGATAATATGGTTTACTGATTGGAGGGTAAGTTAATGACTACCCGCTCACCCTACAAATAAATTAACCTTTCAATAAAACAATGTAGTTATATATATTTTTTTTAAGAATCATTCGCGATGTTATTGTAATTTCCTTTAAATATAAAACACTATTTGTGGTCTATGTTTAAGTACATATGTAGGGTGGGTGGGTGGCCTCTATCACACCCTCCAACCAGTAAATCATCTCCAAAAATTTGGCGTAAAATTTATTGCATTAAAAAAAATCTATTTAACTTAAATAATTTAAATAAACTTTGTTGTATGTTTTACTGATTTTGTAATAAATTTTACGTTTTGATGATGTTTTACTGGTTGGATGATAATATAGAGACCACCCACCCATACAATTAAAATTTCGTCAAAATATTGCGTTGTTTTTTTTTAATTTTTCATTTGCGATTTTGATATTATTTTCTTTGGAAACTAAAACCATTTGTGGTTTATGTTTAATTGTATATGTAGGGTGGGTGGCCTCTATTAGACCCTCCAACCAGTAAAACATCGTCAAAAATTTGACGTAAAATTTATTGCACCAATTAATTTCTATTCAACTTTTATTCGAGAAATCTTCTTCTAAGAAAGTTTCTTTTAAGGATAAAATTATATACTACTTGGAGGCTAAGTTAATGTCAATAAAATAATGTAGTTATATATTTTTTAGGCATCATTCGTGATGTTATTGTAATTTCCTTTGAATATAAAATACTATTTGTGGTTTATGTTTATGTGTATATGTAGGGTAGGTGGGTGGCCTCTATCCCACCCTCCAACCAGTAAAACATCTTCAAAAATTTGGCGTAAAATTAATGCATTAAAAAAATTGGGATGAGATCCAAGTAGATCTATGGCGATGATCTTGAAGAGTTGTTGCATCACCGGTGTTTGTAGAAGGCCAGCGGACAATTTTTAACGTAGGCTATTACATATACTCTTTTATTACCTTTTATTACAGCTTTTTTGGACCAAAAAGACTTTATTTGTATTAATACTACCACCCAGAAAATTATTTCATATCGAAGATATGAGAAGATATTTGATATTTATTTATTTATCCAATACGAATATAACTGTTTCGAGACAAATAATTCTATAGGTACATGTATACAAAAATTTCGACTTCACAAAGGCTCAAGTTCACGTCCACGTGATCTTCCACTCTTGCCCAATGCTGCTTTCAAGACTCTGCTGCCAGTAGAGGTAGGTCCTTCGCCTTTCACCAGTTTATTTGCCATATATAGCTTATTTGTTTTCAGAATGAAAACTTATTTATTATATCACATAATAAAATAATTTTCCTGTATTACAATTTGTCGCTTTTATAAGCACCCGTAATGCTTAACAGCTTTTATTTACTTTATTGCAAACAATATCAATTTGTTTACTGACTGAACAATTATTTAAAATAATATTTTCAGGTGTATACAAACTTTGATTTATTTTAAATAATATACACTTTGTTTTTTTCTGAATTTAAGTTTAGTTTGTTTTGCCTAAACCAATTTTTAACTAAAAACATGGTATTTGTGTGTATTAGCTATATAGGTGCGTACTCTAGGAAAGCTGTTCCTGTGTATATTCGCACAGCTGGCTCGTGTTTCAGGGTTCCTGCTTCGATAGCACAGAAGCTTGTGCTGGGTTTGGTGTTGCAGTTTGGACATCTGCTGCTAGGTTTCCCACAGCCGTAGAAACTAATTACTTCTCTTAGCTGCTCATTGGCCAATGATCAGGCCGAAATCGCATCTTTTGGGTAATGGATTCCGAAAATTGCGGTTCCTGGACACTATCCTCCACTGGCCTGGCTTGTATGACGAGCTCGTCGCAATCACTGATGTCCTTTCTTGGGATTCGATCCCTCAGTGAACTGTGTAACATTTTTAGCCGTGGTCGCGTTTGTCGCAGATGAATGTCCATAGCTATCCATAGCTAGAATTTTAGCTATGTAGCAAATATTTCCTGGTATATATACATTTGGTCGCATGTCGTTGCTTTATCCTTGACTTCATTCCACCATTTATGGGGATTCGCTTTGAGGAGAAGTAGTTTCTGTGTTTCCCTCGTGATTCTTATAGATTGTTATTTGGTTAATTAATTCAGTTACCGCGTTACAACCACAGTTCCTTTCGGCACTAAATTTGGTTGTGCACAAGGTTAAGTTCCTCTTGATTGACGCCTAGGATCAGATATTGGATGCCGAAAATGCGGAGACGCGTTTTATACATTTATTCGATAGAAATATCGTTTTTAAACAGTATTTACACAATGATTTAAATATACACTAAATATTGAATTGACGAGGCTGGTATTTGGAAAAATTCCATAATAAATATGACAGATTTAGTGTGGAAACTGCGACATATGTTTCGCCACACAGTGAGTTCATCAGGCAGATGATTAATGATGATTAATTAACATTAGAGATAAGTCGAGATACCAAGATTTGGAGCATGTATTTATAACCCCAACTTGGGCAGATGGTTCTGTGGTGGTGTGAATATGAGAGAGGGTAGTACGCCTTTACGTAACAGGATGGCTCGTGCGCGTGTCCAAGTGTCTATTAACGAAGCGCTCTGGTACTATGCGGTAGCCGCTGCAGCTTTAGTTTTTTACGTAATAAGAGTTGCATTCTCTAGTTCTCATACACTCTTTATTTTAACTTTTTGCTATAATATTAATTTTAGGCAGTAATTGTAAAGGTAGATTTCAAAGATAATGTAAATTTTATTATATCTCTAGGTACTTCAAAGCACTTTGTATAAGTTGTTGAAACAATGTATGCACACAATTAATACTATTTGATTTAAACTGATTAACACCGACTATAATTGTGCCTACCCAGATCAATTAGTAATCTGATTTTTGAACATCACTAATTTTGCTTTTGAAAATATTTGGGTAAATCACCACTTAGACCAGCATTTTCTTTATTATGTTACCTATTTGCTAGCCTGAAAATCAAGACATTTTAGTTTTTAGCTTATTTTGGATTTAAAGTCGTGATTATTAAGAAGAAAGTATAAACATTCCTCGTTTTATATCAATGTTTTAGTATTTACTAAATCAAAATTTTTAATTAAACTCATTAAACTTTATCAAAAATTTTGCGATGCTGTATTTTAGATATTATTTATTATCCAAGCATTTCAATTAATCTTATATAAGTAAACATTTGTACTCGTTTATCTCTCTCTCTTTGCTAGAATACAAATTATCGTATTTAGGTTATGGACTTTTATAACACGAGATATTTAGATTTGATATAATATAATAGAAACAAAATCGCCGACTTGGTTTCTAAAAGTAAAAAAAATAGGTATTAGGTAGCGTGTCGGTATCAATAAAATCTTATTGGTTTGAAGTTTCTTTTGATATATTACGGAAACGCTATTGATCAGATCGGGAGATTTATTTAGTGAGCCATTATTTATTTTAATAGGCACTTTGAGCACTGTACGTTTTAATTATGTTGTTATTTATGTTTCTTACGGACGGATTTTGATGACTTTCTCCGCATCCAACCTCCAACGAACTCAATTATCTTGGATTTATCGACGGCGTGGCCCATCATCAATTCCTTTAAATTCGGCCCCCAAGGATCGCGTGCGGCCCAATTGGAATACCGAGGAGACCGGTGCAGTGTAATTGATGTGCACTTTTATTAAACTTACGTAACGAGTATTTAAATGAGGCAGGGAGAAACTGTGAGATTTATCGGAGTACAAGAACGAGTACGAGTACGTCCCGCCGTGCTATGCGCATTAGTCATTGTTCACACCTGGGACTTCACTTTAACGGTCCTATTCATTACCTCGCTATTGGAAATGAAGTTATAAATAATGGAAGCTGGTCGAAATTTTCCTCCTCGGGAAAAGGTCGTACATATTAAAAAATCGGGATTTATGCTCAGAGCATGAAATTAGTAACGACCCAACCACACGCCATAAATTTCGAGTAAATGGGCTATGTTACACACTTCCACACACAAGACATCGGAATGGATGAACGAGAAGAGGGAAGGAAAAAACAGACGGCTAACATATTGTGTGGGCGGGTATTAATGTCTTCCAGAGGCGAAGTATGTGTGATGACAGGCGAGACATCCAAGACGGGTCGTAAAAACTAAATATATAAAGAGGAGCAGTAAACAAATATTTCAGCATGGTAGGAACCCGGGGACCTCTTAATTAGACGAGAGATAATTTAAGCCCAATAAAGTATGCTGACTTATCGCCGCTTTCAAATATCGTACACCTTTAATTAGTTGTAGAAGGAGCAACTTGACATTTATGAAGTGGGCCCGCATAATATGTCGGCGGTCCTGAGGCGCTTGTAATTAATGATGTGTAAATTAAAAGCCTGTAGCTGTTTCGTAAAGATTTCTCCGAGGATATGTAAATTAGACAGTTGTTAAGGTGCGCATTGTGTGCCCCTCTGTCAACGTCAAGCTGTGAGTGTAACTCGCTGCTGGAAGGAGGACGAAAGGTCTTGATTGATGTAAACCGCTTATTTAATGATAAATCACTAAAATATTGTAAACGACTGTAATAATAAAACTAAATTATTTTTTTAATTAGGTCTTCTTAAACAATTTGCAAAATTGTATCCGAAAGATAAAAACAACTTTAAATTACATTACGAGTTTCCTCAATACGATACAGCCATAGTACACTATAAAGAATTTCTATATTTAGAAAATAAATTAAAGTCATTATCAGACCTTATATGTTCATGTAATAAAATTGTTTTTCGATAATATTTTCGGATCGAAATATCATATTTAGAAAATATAAATATGTAGAAGTGTTGCAAAACTAAAAACAAATTTTATGAAGTTACTGCTTGCTGCGCTACAGTCTTGATGGAAACAGATATTAATATTAGGTGAAGAGTAACACTTGTTTTGTTCCATAATGTAATGGCAACTGAAAATAAGCCTGACACGTTTTTCGGTCTTAGCAGACCATTTTCAAATGGTCAAAACACGTGTCTTTGAAAATAGTCTGCGAATACCGAAACACGTGTTAGGCAGCTGAAAATAAAAACATTAAGGATCAAAACAAGTGTTACTCTTCACCTAATACAAATTTTATGTTTCTTGAAATTTGATACCAATACAGTACCAGATAATTAGGAAATGTTAGAGGTGAGCCGCAAGATATCACTGAATCAAATTCTAACGTTTATAAATGTTTCTTTAAAAGAATTATTACTTTTTTCTTTAGTTTTGACAATATTAGTATCCTAAACTGACAGAACCAAATAAACATAAAAGCACTAAGTACTAATAATAATGATAATAATAATAGATGTAGTACATGACAAAATCATAAAAATAAACACATTACAATAAAATAAAATTCTACTGCTAATTGAATAAGTCACAAAAAAAACAAAAATTAAATCAAGAATGAAATTATTTGCAAATAATATAATCTTCTACAGAATATCATTCTTTTTCTATGAGAAAACTTTTTAGTTTGTTTTTAAATGTAAATTCACCCAGCTTTTGACAGAACATTGAACATCTTTAGTGCAATGTACATAGATGATGTTTCAAAAAGGGAAAGTCGGTGAAGTGGAAAACTATACTTACTAAGATTACGTGTATCATATGTGTAATTTGTTTTATGAGAAATACATTTTTCTTTGTATTGAAATTGAAAAGTAATATTTCATATATGTACAAACTGTAAAAAGTAAATATGCCAGATTTTTTTAAATTTGCCTCTACAGCTTTCATTAAACTTTAGTTTCAATATAATTCTAAACTAAAAATATAAAACAATAAACGATATAACCAAACACGGTACCTATTATATTAAAAAAGAAAATAAGTTACAATGGCCTTAATTGAAAATAGGAATATAACATAATCAAATGAATCATTTAATCAGATTTTAATCTGATTGTTTCTCTGTTATCTTTGCATTGTAATTAAAATATATGGCATTTTACTGCAGTTGCATTAGATTCAGCCTGTATTGTTAATTAATTTTGAGCTGAGTAAGAATAACTGCAAGGACATAGGAAAATTATGTACTTTATTTCTAAAATTGTAAAACCACAGAAAGTTCTTCACTAAATCAAAAAATTTAGCACAGTTATATGTTGATACATACAATACAACTTTTGAGAATTTTTGAAATATAAAAATTGATCTCTGTATGTGATTGCATACACTTTTGCATAATAAGAACCTCATTGTCTAATATTGTGGCTGATAGAGAGCGGTAGTAGCAATCTAAAGGCCGGAGATGTAAAGTTGGCATCAAATACATGAATTTATTTAGTTAAATCAGGCACATAAGATCGGTCGAAATAATAAGGAACCTGCAAGCTAAAGCACACTGTAGACAAAAGTGGCGATCAAGTAAAAATCCAATGTATAATGATGAATTTAAAAGGCTGAGGTTGCTCACCAAACAGAAAATAACGTAATAATATCAAATTTATCTAAGAGCGGTTGAAAATAATATGAAATCAAATCCTGCTGAATTATGGAATTATGCTCACATGAAATACCGAGGAGATTAACGCATGAGAGTCAAGGGTACTCTCCCCCCAACGATATAGTTGATGGTTTTGCCTCATTATTTTCTAAAAAAAATGTGCCTGCTGGCAATACCACTCTGTCTGGGACCCATAGTAATTGTTCATCCACCCTAAATCCAATTTCCGAAAGAAATGTTATGACCCTATTACCCAATAAAACGGCTGTGGATGACTCTTTTCTCTCATTATTAATCAAAGATTGTAGATTTGTTTTTGCTAAGCCGCTTCAGATTATTATCAACCAAGTGGGTGTAGTGTACACAAATTTTTCACGAGCCCTTAATACTCTGAACCATAAGATGATCCTAATGAAACTTGCTAACCTTGGTGCTGCTCTGAGTCTCCTACAAATAATGAAATCTTACTTAGCTAATGGTTTAGCAAATCTCGCCTATCATGGTTAACACTCCTACAAATTCTTAATGAATTCTGGTGTCCCGCAGGGTTCGAATCTGGGGCCGTTAATTTTTGATATTTTCATAATTTCCCTACTAGATTACTTGATCTGCAAAGGCCTACGCAGATGATATTATACTCTTTACTAAAATTTCCTCACCAAATGATGTTGCGTCTCTACAGAATAATATTAACATATTAGTATCCTGGTGTGAATCACATAAACTGATTCTTAATGCTGACAAATGCTGTTCCATGTCACTTTCCCGAAAATCCAATGTTCTCCTGACGATATAGGCAATTAATGACCTGCAACTCATAACATGTGCCGAGATTAAGGACCTAATCATTTTATTCACCAACGACTTAAATTTTACAAGTCATATTAGCAACAAAGCAATATTTACATACATCTAGAATGTTAAGGTTTATTATGTGTACTTGTGCGTCCTTCAGTAACATTGATCTAATAAAATCTTTATATTTTGCGTATGTCGTCAGCAAATTCGAATACGGGTGTCTTGTTTGGTATCCATTTTATATGAATCAGAACATGCTGTTGGACCGTATTCATCGTCGATTTTTAAAGTATTTATCATACAAAGTCTATCCCGAACGTGGTACTAATCAGGGTTTGTTTCTGTAAAGACATGGTATGATATCACTTGCCGCTAGAAGAGAAGAGCTCACTGCTAAGTTTATCTAGAAGATCATTCACACCCCCTTCCTATTGTCGAAAGTAGACTTCCAAATCTCCAGATCTGGCTCAAGATACACCAGCACATTGTCTATAAAAAACACTAGTTCACGTTATATGTCGGAACGCGATGACTCTCTATGCGGATCACTAATAGTGAAGCTGCCTATTAGTTTCAATTTTTCATTTCGTTAGTATAATTTTAAAATTAAATATTAATGTATTTAAATGGGGTTTTCTGTTGGGCAATAAAGTGCCCTATTATTATTATTTTGTTTTGTTTATCTTAGCTTATAGCTAGTTTTATCTGAATAATAGCAAAGCAGTTCAGCTTGAGCTATTATTCAAGAATTTCGGCACTATATGACATGTTTAGTATTACTGCTTTTTGGATGGGGGTGAGAAGTTTCTTCGGAAGTTCACAGCGCTACAAATTTTATTGTAATTTCCGTGAGACTGCGCCTTTAGCGGACATTACAATTGAGATAGTTACTACTGTGTTTAGTTTCCAGATGTTCTTTATTTCTATCGCCAGATTTTCATACCTGGCTATTTTTTCAGCATCTGTTTTGCTGATATTGTGCGTCAGAGGTATTGTAACATCAATAATCAAGCATGACTTTTTTTCCTTACTAATTAATATGATATCTGGGCGGTTGTAGTCGACATTCCTATCAGTTATTATTGGCCTGTCCTAGTATAAGACAGTAGATTCAAGAACTGCCTCTGGTTCATATTTATAATGAGGTGGTGAGTTTTTGATTAATTCGAACTTTTGTGTCAACTGTAGGACTTGGTTATGTCTGCCCAGGTATGCGCTGTTTCCTAGGTGTGTGCAGCCGCCGATTATATGGTCGATTGTCTCTGCTGGAACATTAGACTTTCTACACCTGTCCTCGGTATCTGCTTTGAGGATGTATTTCTCATAATTACGCGTGCGTATAACACCATCTTGAATAGCAGACTTCAGAAAAAATAATTTCTAGAATTTTTCCATTTATCCAGAGAACCGTTCTTTCTTCACACCCAAACTAACAAACTTGCATATAAAATGCATTGAGGAGAGTCGTTTATGAACTAACGAAGAGAACACGAGACAGCAATGAGTCCTACGACGAACGTGTACGATAAAGGCTGGTTCGACTGGGATTGGCGAAAACGAACTTCCTTAAATCTTATAATAAGATTAATACCAATTCTCATCTTTCCTGTTTCTTTACGAAAGAGGCCCTTTGTATTAATATGTATTTGGAAGTTTAAAAATCAGAGTAAAGTAAGAAATATAACTGTGCTTAATTATTTGTATTTCTTGCTCGGTTTATCATAAATTGAATAGATGTACTTCGTTTTTGGTAGTTAGTTCTGAAACTAAATTTAACATTACGCGTACATATAAACGATATTGCTCATGTTCTGGTGAATATAAAAGTAGCAATATAAAGGTCGGAGATGAAAAGCTGGCATCAAATACATATATTTATTTAGTTAAATCAGGCACACAAGATCATATAATATTATTATATTTAGTAGCAGCATAAATGTCTTGCCTTAACTATGTTTTACTCTAAATTCATCCACTTCTAAAAGTGAGCCTCTCACATACTTTTTTAGGTCATCTATGTTCTGTACTCTTGTGTAACCACTTTTCTAATGTCGCTATGTTCATTAGCGTTTAGTAGGCATCCTGTACTTTATTTAGTTTGTCTTTTATTATTTAGCCTGGCCATATGCACAATGTATTGACACTTCTTAACTGACATTAACAACACTGGTTTGTCATCTAATTTTTTCGTTTATTTATTTATTTTTATAGTGGTAAAAGCAGGTTGTTTGCTTCTGCTCTTCGTATTTATAGGAATCGTCTTATTTTTAGAATGTGTCCCATCCATACTAGTCTAATACGTCTTTAATTTCTGCGTTCTTTTCACAATCTGAGAGTGTGGGGTAAGTTCGATCTTATTGTTGGTTTAAAGATGAAATCTTCAGAGCTCAGTATATTTATTTTGTTGTAGTTAATGTTCAGTAATTTCTTTGTAGATACTAGATTGATTCATTCAATCTGCAAATCTAAGGTGGCCTAGTGGATTACCATCTATGTTATTTCACTTTGTCTCCCATTTAAATGTTTTTAATGCCTCTTCCATAACTAAGGTGAATAGTTTAAGTGAGATAGTGTCTTCTTGTCTTACCCTTATTTCCAATGCTATTCTCCATCTCTAAAAGATGGAAAATACGTCTAAAATAAGGCAAATATTAATGGTAAGGAAATGGGTTAGAGTTGAAGATCATCGGACCGCATGAACTCCGCCCAGCTTTTTTTATCTAAAATTTTTGTATGTTTTGTATTATTTTTTATATATCTATGTATATTTAATTAGGAAGAAAGCTTAAGCATAATAAATAAATAAATATTGGTCGTAGCTGTATATTCTAATAGGCATTCAGGCTTCATGTATTTCTAGAGTGTATACAGATGGCAAATTAAAAATGGCTACTCGTAGTAAAAGTGTCGGTGATGATCCAGCGTGTAAACTGGGCGAAACAATGGTAAAGAATTTTACAAAGTGCATCAAATGTGCACATGAGTTCCACAACGGTTGGACAAAAATGTAGTATGCTGTGAGAAAATTAATGTGGCTCTAACCTCGAACTACGAATACGCCTTGGAGAATGAAATCTACCGTATATGGCATGAAATTAAATTGCTAAAGAATGTTAACAGCCTGTCGCGCGAAGTACCTACCCCTGCGGCAACAACCAGCAATAATTACAATAATAATATTCCTGTGTTAAGTAAACAGACTGAAGTTGCCGCGAATTATAACATTACCGCCGGCGAACAATCCGTTAACGCCACAGCAGGAATAGCTGACCTAGAAATTGCCAAACTAAAGCTATAATTAGAACTAAAAACAACCAAAATTGCACATTACTAATGATCAAAATAAAAACTACTCTTTAGTAATGACACCAGTTCCTCTGATCTTCAACTCGAAGGATGTTCATGTAAATTTTAGTGAAATTCTAGATTCAATTTACAGAATTTAATGATGACAAATAGAACTAAGGAAATATATAGAGAACCATAATAGTGGTTGGCGACTTTAATGTTAAATTCAACCGGGAAGATTCTGAAGCAACATCGCTATGCGAATTCCTGTCATCGTATGGTTTGGTCAATATGATAGCATCATTTAACACCAGGAAGGGTAATTGCCTGGATAATGTGTTTGTTAATATTGCTACAGATGATGTTATAATTAAATCCTTTAATTTGGGATTATCTGACCATGTGGGTGTTTTATTTAGTATTAAGTATGTGGCAACTCTAAACCGAATTAAATCCCAATCACACCAATAAAAGAATTAGGGATGTTTAATTTCTGTAATGTCCTAAAAACATCCGATTTTAGTTTTGTTGAAAATACCAATATACATATTGTAATTAAATTCAATATTTTATTAATATTCTTAACTTGCTTTCCAAAGAAAAAATATCAAGTTAAATTTAGAAGGAGTCTCTGGTATTATAATAACCTAAGGAATATGAGAGAACCCCTTGTATTGTTTAGGGAAGCTAATGATAGGTTTTCAAATCTAAAAATGGATTACTTAAAATATAGGAAATCTTATGATATTGCATAAAAGAGGCCAAAATATTACCAAATGAAAAATTTACTAAGAAATCATATAACAGCCCTAAAGCCGTATGGGCCTTAATAAAATGTAATGATCGTAAATGCCCTAATGATACTAATATTCTTCCTGACCACATAAGCATATATTTTAGCTATGTTGCGGAGAAAATAATAGATAATTTGGCTCCATCAAATTATGATCCTTGTGGGCTCATGTAGTAACTTTATAGGTGCCAATGAGTACATGTCGTTTCGTAAGGTTATTCCGGCTGAGGTAAGAAACACAATTCAGAGCATTAAAAACTCACTCGCAAGAGACATTTACGGTCTGACATCGACGCTTCTGAAAAAGGATTTTAGTTTGATAATGACTAGCTTATAGTCGAAACTATAGTCACTGTAATTGTTTAAAATATAGTGGTAAAACAAAGTTATTGTGTTATCGTGATGTACCACGAAGTAAACGCCTTTACCATGAAATATGGGTGTTTTAGTTTTACCATTAACTAAACTGATTAATTTATACATTAAAGAGTCAGCTTTTCCAGATACCCTAAAAATTGTCTGCATAGTTTCATTTATAAAATGCGTTGCACATCCGATCCCAATAACTACAAACCAACTTGTTTGTTGCCCATGTTCTCAAAGGTTTTGGAGAAGGTTTTATTTATATGATTGAGTTTTTTGATAGGCATAACACACTAAATAAAAAATCAATTTGGTTGTCGCAGATGTTTCTCCATTGTAGGCACAGTCAATGCTTTACCAGAGAATGTCCTTAATGGTTGTATCACACGAGAGAGCACAATGACATATTTCTTCGATCTTAGTAAAGCTTTTGATTGTTTATCGCATGATATTCTCTAGCGTAAGCTCTATTTTCTCAATTTTCATCCTACTAGTTGTCATCTTATTGCATCATATTTCTCGGATAGATACAAGCGTGTTCTATTAAATAGATGCCTCTCTGTAGTGGTAACTATAATTTACGTTATCCCGCAGGGTTCGATCTTGGAACCTTTACTAATATTACTATACATGAATAACCTGCCATCTTAAGTTGAATGTTCGAAGCTGATGATACCACATGTTTGAAACAATCAGCAGACCCTGAAGTCATAAAAGCAAGTACCAAAGAGGCCGATAACAAAGTATTTGAGTGGTTTAGTTGTAATAAACTCTCCCTCAATACTTCAAAAACCATAATGCCAACATTTTCACTGAAAAGAGAATTAATTTGGACAGCAAATTAACATTGGCATTCCCATGGGAACTACGTATCAAAGAAGCTGTGCTCTACCACTGTTTTACTACAAAATCTTAGGAACTTCATCCGGCTTTAATAACTGCTTACGTTTCATAAATATAACATTCCACAATTAACAATACATTATTTGGGCTACAATGTTGTGCTATGAGGATTTTATGTAATGAAAGATATGGAGATGATTGTAATTGCTTTAAAAATACTTACAGTACTTTGCATTTTTTATGGAATGCATAAAATATGTTCGGAAGAGCATTAGTTCATACACTATACAGGAGCAGTTACATAACTACCAAACCAGAATTGGCTTTTGCTCAGCATCGCATATCAAAGTGTATTTGTATTTGAAGCTTTGTTTCTCTTACAATAAAAAAATTACAAATGGATAGATAAAAATATGTACTTATAATTTTGATGTAAGAGATCCGGAAGAGTTCACTCGGACGAATGTTCGTCCACTCCAGCCCAATGCTGCATTTGAAGTTCTTCAGTTGTTGATTCTTCTTGCAGACTACTAATTGCCGTTTTGGCTTTATTTTGCTTTAAAAAGCATTACTTCGTGTCTGAATTGCACACATTTTATTTTTATTCTGATGTAGAAACATTACCACCTACTATGGTCATGGCAGTAAAAGCATCTTGCTAAAATAAATTGTGACAAAATTTTACTCTTATTTTTATTTAGAAAATAAAATGCTTGTATATTAGTATAAATAAAATTCCGACTAGTTATTCTTTTAAACGATGTTTGTGTTAAATGCACAGATACGTATTAAATTTTGTAATTTTTTTAGCTCTATAGCCACAAATTGCATTTGAAATGACAAAGTTGGCAACAAAAATGATCTTCTGTCCAAAAATAGTTTTGGTATGCTATGTATGTTGTCTTCGAGTTCTAAATGTAAGCTATTGTGCAAGAGTACTATACTTTTCACGATTTACAGTAAAAGAAAACAAATTTAGTTACCAATAAGATTACATTATCAAATATCGTTCAGCGTTTTGAAATTACATTTCACATTTTCCAAATTTGTATCAAATTATTGCTTTACTCTGTTATGATTGAGTTAGTAAGTTAGTAATTTATTCGCCGTATTTTAATATTTTGATTTCTGTAAAATCTTATAGTTAACCTGTTGTCTCAAATATTTCGATATTTAAAAAATCACTTTTAAATCCACTGTGTTGTTGTTGTTTTGCCACTTAAAATCTTTTGTATAGATTGATGCGTGTTTTTATTTTAACGTGTTTTTATTTTAACGTGTTTTTGTTTACATTATTGTACCTCTTATGCACTTTTTAAAAATCAAAAATATATAAGGTAACATAAAGTTTTAAGCACTTTAGACTGGAGTGCAAAAGGTTAAAAAACTCCAGGTTATGCAACTAGAGGAATAATTAATTAGAATTTTTAATATGCGTAAGTATTGTTCCCTTTAATTATTTACCAAAAAAAATATGACTGTATGAGGAGGAACGTAAAAATAATTGAAATCGCAATGCTTCGTATCGTGTACTTATAGTACCATCTTGTACCTATAGAGGGCCGTGAAGGGATCATTCCTGAATTATCTACCCAGTAATGACCAGTTTGGTTACTCTGACAGTTCATTAAGTTATCAACAATAGATAGAACAACTGAGAAGAGGTATGAAAGGGATGTTAAAGAAAATGGAAAGAAACATGGACAGAAGAGATTTGCAAATAAATGTTAAAAATGCGAAATGGATGAGATTTAGGAATAAGGGAAGAGACGGAAGGATAAAATAATTAGAGTGGAAGGGGGAAATGATAGAGAGAGTGAAAGTGTTTAAGTATTTGGGTTTTATGTTTAAAGGGTCGGGAGGAACAGGAAAGATGGGTGCAAGGAAAGGTGTGGAGCAAGGTGAGAGAGAAATGGGAAAGTTGGATGAAAGGAAATGTGAGTGAGATGTGTGGCTTGTGGGATTTGTGTGTGAGAACTATTTTGTTATACGGAGTGGAAGTATGTGGGGTAAAAATGTACGAAAGATAGATAGTGAAAAGCGGTGTTTTCTGAGACAGATGTTAAGGGTGGGGAAATCAACTCCGGGTTACTTATTGCTTCAGAATACTAATAGAGAAAGTGTGTGGAGTGAGGCGATAAAGACAATGGCTGGGTATGATATCAAAGTAAGTGGACTGAAGGAGGGAAGGCTAGTGAGTAGGTATGAAAGAAAAGGGCGGACGCAAGATAGGGCAGATATATGAAAGAGTGGGGTTGTCGGAGGTGATGGTAAGGGAATGGTTAGAGAAATGGGTAAATGTGACAGGATGGGTACACGAGAAAGTGAAAGAGGTGGAGAGACAGGAACAGATAAGAAAGAGTTAATACAATGAAGGATATGAGTGGTGGCAGATACATGGGAGCAGGCCAAAATATCTGAAGGGGGACAAACTGAGGACAGAGGAGAAAGTAATGGCGAGAGGGAAATACGGGTCGGACGAGAGAGGAAGAATGAGATATATGGGTGAAAAATAGAGGGAAAGTGTGTTATGCAAGGAAGGGAAGGATACGTAGATGTAAGGGAGTGGATGTGAGATGGGTGGAATGGTATAGAAGGGTAGTGGAATGGATGAGAGAAGATGGGGCCAGTGTAAATATCCTGAGAAGGTTGGAGTGGGAATAGGAGAAGAGGAGTGAAGGAAGGGAGAAAGATATATATTATAATATATTATAAAGATAAAGAAAGTATTTGTTAATTTACTAGTAATTTATGCCAATGCCTATAAAGGTCTTTTTTCATTAAGTTATGTATAATGCAGTTGTGACAAAAGAAAATGTGTTATTTGTATGAATAACGTGAGGCTATGAAATTTTGCCTTTTTATTCAGCAATAACGCAAAGAAAGTTGTTGTGATAAGGAAAAAGCTTACAAAGAACAAACTTCTGTTTAAATTTTGTTTGTTGAAAAAAAGCTTCACAATAAAATCGATTGTAAAGATTATATTGATCTGTTTTTTTTTATTTCACAAGAATCGTACGAAACTGTTTCTCTAAACCAAACAGTAAGAAGTATCAAACTTATTTTGTTAAGTTTTTATTTTGATTTAAATTTTAGGATTTTGATAAAATATTTAATACACAACCGATTGTTTACATTTTTTATTGTTAACATGTAATGTGATAACAAAAACGTACTCATTACTTGTTGCTTAACTTCAAACATGGCTTTCTTTAAGCAACACATGTCCCATATTCCTCTTTTCGGTTATTAAGGAGTTATTTGCATATGATTATCTCTTGCATATTTAACATCAAGACTGATAAATTTCTTAAGCGTGTCACATTTCTTATGTCCAGTTGAATATGTTAGAACTGTGATTAATTTACTTGACTTAATAAGGTTCAGGTAAAAAATTTCTTGGGTTTCTACTATTTTGTTCATAGTTATACAGTTGAGCAAAAACATTTAATTTCCACGATATTTACTCTTCAAAATTAAATATTAACTAATAACAACTACAATTACTAATATTTATTGTTTAAACCATGTTGTTTTGTATTTAGCACATAACTGTCTTTTAATTAGTACAATTCAAAGAGATCATTTTGCTTGAGTTTCAGACTAGAAAAGACCATTAATCCTGGACTAGTCACAGCAGTGTAGTATGTAGGAGTAGGAGAAAACTAATATAATATTAATATTCTACTTACGCTTATCAATGATTAGTAAATCTATTTTGGCAACGATGATCAGAAATATAATGTTGCTTAATGTATTGCCAACAAACTCAAATTGAAATATTAACTATTTGCTAAATAATAAGTAATTGTTGAAGGTGATTGAGTAGATTGTTTCTTTTTCTTAGTGGTACTCCACTATTAAGTACAAATTATTGTTAAATAGAAAAACGTTTTACTTTTTTAAACTACTTTTTATTTTTACACAATACTTCGTGACTAGTTTTAATTACAGATTAATCATTATAAAATTGAAATTAGTCACGAAGTATTATGTATAAATAAAACGTAGTATAAAAAAGTTAAAAGTGTTTCTGTTATTCATTGAAAATATACTATGTAGTGAACACCTCCAAAATTCAAGATTTAACAAATTATTGTTGTTATGTAGAAAGCATAAATTTTCCTTTAATGGATATTTTTAGAAGCTGGTCAATTTCAAGCGAAGCATATAAGAAATATGAGGGTCGAATGTGTTACAAATGGAACGGACTGCTCATATTCGTGTCAGAATTATAATGAATAAAAATGATTGGATGGATGACGGTGGAAACAGTAGTAAGATATATTAATATTTCAAAATAAAGTGTTGGAGGACGGAGGCAATAAATTTGAAGTATGTCCTGGGGAAGATTTGTCATTGTAGATTTTGAGAATTTGATATTTCCATTTGGACCCTTTCGGGCCGTGACTGCGGGGATAAAAATAAATGGCCGTATAAAAATGTTGGAAGGTGGTGATGAATGGGCGGTGGCAAATTGAGAAATCTCGAGCCCCCGATGGAAGACAGTCGTGGACGCCCACGGAGCCATTCATCTCCCAGTGAAATTTATTTTCTCGGAGGTTCAAGTTGCAAGTTCAAACATCTATCTTTTTAGCGCGAAGTTTTACAAGTATACTATTTTACTTTTTCAACCCCCTTCCATCCTCGCCCGCACATAAATTACCAACTTTTATTATTTCCACCGCCTCCGGGTTATAAACAACGGCAATAAGTCGTCCAAATGAAGACGTATCCGCGGAATTTATTATTCCTCCTCGTTCCTTGGGCTATTTATCAGCGTGAAGTAAAAATTGCCCAATTAAAATATTATCATCACATGTACACAGTCGGCGCAACTGAGCACATATGCGCAAGTTAATGAAGAGCATAAAACTTGTCGAATATCATCAACGGGGGGCTGTTGATATTCGACAAGTTTTATGCTCTTCATTAACTTGGGGCATGTGTGTTCTGTCCGTCGCGAGTTATGTCTTCCTCTTCAAGTGCTGGACAAGTGCGACTACAAAGAAAAATGCCGCTGACACGAACCACAACACTTCTTCATAAATTCTGTGCGTCGTCGCCGCAATACTAATAAATTACTTCGGGATTTATATTCCGTCTACATTGTTATTCACATTTCAGGTACACACTCGGTCGTAAATCGTTGAATCATTTGCTTATACAATTGAATCGAACATGTTTTAAATATAAGTTATTTCATTTGGGGAGCCCAGCCGCCTCATAAATTATTTATTCGGTGAAATTTTTTATGCGCTCCCGCATTTTTGGACCAGCGCGATAATTCCAAGATTACACTTTTACATTATGCATACGTATTATACATAACATCTTATAATAAATAATTTAACTTTGATAACGCTGTATTATTTAATTGTGATTTCAACACCAATACAAACATATTGCTGCGAGAAATGGAGAGATATATATAGAGATATGATGATTTATTGCACGCAATGCGATATGTTATAATGAACAAGACAGGCAAATTAATTGATTATTGATTTCTAACTCTATGCTTCTCATCATCTTGCTCTGCATACAATTATAGATTATACGTATCATAGAATATCGTTAGAAATGAATAACGAAATATGTGAGAAAATAGTTATAGAATAACTAAATATAATTATATTCGAATTTTATTTAATAGGATGCAATTTTAGCAGCGATAAATGTTGTACATTGTTACAACATTATGCTCTTAATTCAATCCTTGCTAATAATAGTAATTAATAATTACTTCGCTTTGCTCTGTAAACAATATTTCTGATGGAAAATTACTCCTTACGTCCTTCTTTGAAGAATGACTTTTTCCTTATTAATTTTCATGATTCTAATAATAAAAACTCGGTTAAATTCCTTTCTTCACTGTTTTTATTTGAGCACTAAATGAACATTTCGGATAATATGTGTCCATTATCAATAGTTGACTTAGTTTTAAATAAAAACAGTGAAGAAAAGAATTTAACCGCGTTTTTATTATTAATGTAATCTTCACAAGTCAAGAACATATACATATTCCTGATTCTAAGTTCAGTTTGTAGGATTTTAAATTGACAACGTCAATTGGCAGAATGAATTCTTCTTCTATATCTAACATATCTATATCTTCTATATCTGCCATTAAAATTTGGAGTTAATATGTATTATTTTAAAAAGAAGACCAAAGATAGATAAATAAATAAATAAATAAATATATAACATACGATAATTATAAATTAAATTTTTCCGTCAATAGTAGCAACTTTCCCGTTGCAGTTCATTATCTTTATGTTTTTGGTCAAACGTTTTGTGCGTTCTGTCGGTGGAATCATAAGACTTCTTCTAGTAACAATGTTCAATTTGACCGAATCTTCCACATTTTCAACCACTATAATTTTCTTATTTGTGTCTACACGCTGTATATATAATATTTCAAGTTGTTTGGTATCTTGGCAGGTATCTTCTATTTTCTGAACCTGGCCTTCACTCCACCGTTCATTTAGATTGTTATGTTTAAAAACGTCTGCACAATTTATCCATCAAAGGTATTCTCAGTTATGTCAAAATTTTTGGGAACGATTCTTAAGGTGTGAATGATAGAAACGGTTAAAGTGTGTTTGACCATACCTCATTTAAAGTTTAACTAGATAATTTATAATAATTAGGTCAATTCGGTAGTCTTTCAAATATTGTTTAGCCATTTGGAGCAGCCTAAAATTATCTGAGTTAGCCATTATATGAGGTAGATGCAAGTATTTCGTTTAGTTGAATTCATTCAGCCTCACTAATTTCTCGGAAATTTTTAAACACTTTTTCACAAGAGTTAGACAATGTTATCCAGATTTCTAAAAACTATTCTAATGTTTTTAAAATTTTTTATTATTTTCAGTATATTTTCTTTTAGAAAAATCTACTGAATTTTAGGAAATTTACCTATTAGATTTACAGCAATGTTTGCATCAGAATTCTCATTCGAAACTGCTAGAGTTTCCTTTAAACCTTTCCAAACTGCGAATTTTCCTCGAAAGTTGTATAATATTTAGCACTTTCTTTTTCAAACTAACAGAAGTGCCTTGGCATTTTCAAGGAATTTATGATTATAAATTTGGATTATTCCTTTTCTGTTAATAAAATCAAAACATCTCATTTTAAGTGGTAATACTTCGGCTTCAGAAAAGTTACTATTTATTTATTTATTGGAATTTAAAAATTTTTGTCTTAATAGTGTATAATCTAAATATTTAAACTCTTTTTGATGTTTACGGACTTTAAATTGGCAGCTGATAGTTGCAAATCGATACCGTGGCACATAATACTAGAGGCTATTTTGCGAAGGGGGATGTTCTAGAACTATCTGGAAGACAGGACCCTAAAAACGTATAAGATGAGAGCAGGCAAAAGATGGAGGAACTGACCGGGAGCATTTCTTAGAAGTTACTACGCGTGGTGTTACTGTCGAATATATGATGACGTCGCCCATCTATCATTGCCGGATGGGGTCGATTTGAAAGGCTTCGCAAATAACCTCCTCATATTGGTTGAGATAAAAGATCTAAGTTTCAACCAGGACAGCGGCAGGAAATTTAGGTGGTGGTGCATAAGGCGATGGCAGCATAGCTGTCCAGGAGGAGACCCGGTCGGTCGAAAGGAGAGACAATATGGCTCCTGGGGCAAGATATCACAATGACGACGAGGATGCGATACCTCAGGGTTATCATGGAAGCAAATTGATTATGTAGCTCCCAGGTGATGGCTAGTTTGATCGCCAACGTGGGGAGACCAAAGGAGGTAACTAGGAGGGTCCTGTCATAGGCTGAGGCATGCCATGAGACCTGAGGTACTCAGGGTGGCCAGCGTTTATAAGACCATATTCACAAAAGCCGCGGTGGCGTCAACGCCCCCGCTGGACCTGCTGTTAGAGAGCCAAGCCCTAGTTTCAGAACCATCAGAAGTGGGGTGCCCAAGTTAAGTGTGTGGAAACAAGGTGTTAAGAGGGGTTTAATGGCGAGAGACTGTATTAACAGGCAGCATGGGGAGTCGGACTGATATTTGATGCAGATCATGTCTGGGCACAACTTCTTTCGTAATCATCGACGGATGATAGCTGCGTCTGGTGTCCACGTATTAGGGACGATGCGCGGCACAGGTTTTTCCTGAATTGACGTTGGAACTCGGAAAGAATAACTATGGTACGTACAGTGGGAGCTTCAGACGCATCCGATGTAATAGTAAAAAACTATGCTGGAAACTAGGCAGCAAGGGCGATTCTGGTCAAGAGAGAGGCTCATGTGAGGACCTTAGTCACCACCGGCCTGAGGCATGAGTGTGTTAAAGTCTCAGTTGAGACTTATTAATATATTTACTTAGTCATTGTTATTGTTATTGATATAATAATGTGTTTATAATTTTTTCTTTTGAATAAAGAAAGGTGTACAAGGCGAATGTGTCAAAGTTCCGCTGGTGATCTCAAAATTTAAGGGACTGACAATTCAACTGATGTGCAGCAACGTTGGATCGGGTTAGTAGTTGGATAGGTGACCATTCACCATTGGGATACAATTAATAGTGCTTTGGAGTGACGGGGGCGATCTTTTAAAGTAACAAGCACATTTGCACACAAAGAGATACACAAATCACACGGCAGAAGGACCACGTGGTCGATAGCCAAACACTACTACTACTACTAAATTTATTATAATTTGATACTAAAGCCAATATACGTTTCTTGAAAATGGCCGTTCTGCCGTCGCCACCCAGCGGCCCTTCTGGCTGCATACCTTAGAAGAAACTGGTGCCACCCAAAGACGTAGGGGTTTAGAAAGACCCAGAATGGCAAGAACACCCGAAAATGCATCAAGAGTAAGAGAAGCTATCGAACGGTCACCTACGCGCTCTGCCCGGAAGTATGCAACGGCATTGGCCATTGCTCGTCGCTCTCTAAGACGAATACTGCATGAAAACTCATTCCACCCCTACAGGATGATGCTTGTTCAAAAGTTAGGGTCATTAACTTATGATTATGAAAACCGCATGAATCGCTCCCAAGGAATGTTGAACCGAATCCATGCGAGGTCAACTTTTTCAGTAGTGACGAGGCCCACTTCCATCTCTGTGGAGGGGTGAATAAACAAAATTTTTAATACTGGGCTGCAAATGACCCAAGGCAACTTCACGAGAGACCACTTCACTCCCCAAAAGTCACCGTGTGGTGTGCGATTTACAAATTTGTGGTGATTGAGCCTTATTTTTTTGAAGAGGACGGACGAACCGTAACTGTCACTGCTCAATGTTATTCTTTCATGTTGGAAAATTGTTTTCAACCTCGATTGGAAGAAGTAATGGAGGAAGCATTTGGTTTCAGCAGGACGGGGCTATGGCCCATACTGCTCGAGTTTCAATGACGAAACTGCGACAGGTGTTCCCTGAACGCCTTGTTTCTCTAAGAGGTGATGTGGAGTGGCCCGTACGCTCCCCTGATCTGAGCATTTGCGACTCCTTCCTGTGGGGCTACCTAAAGAAAAAGGTTTTTAGGCATCTACCTCGCACCTTGGAAGAACTCGGGAGGAAATCGCGGCTATACCCATCGAGATGTGCCAAAATGAGGCCGAAAATTTGAAATCGCCTTTATTAATGTATCGCTGCTGGGGGTCATTATCTTTCTGATGTCGTCTTCAGGACTTAATGCATAAAACGGCATGATGTACCGATTAAGATAAAATAAACCTCATTTCTTTAAATTGTGCCGTTTTTTTTAATAGCCCTTCAAAACTGCACTGTCTTTTTTGCCTGTAGTTTTTGCAACTTAACTAGCAAATGCATTTTCGACAACATATTGCAAATATCGATTTTGGTGCCGGTCATATCATTGAATGATTGATATTTTCCAGTCTGTAGGCAAACCGCGAGCAACGTGTTATTATGTCTTAAATGTATAAATATTTTGACCTTGTTGAATAAATCTTGTGTATTGGTATTATTATTGAAAAAATCGAATCGGTCGATAAAACCGAAGATGCTCTTTTCGCCTCATCGGCAGCCGACCCTCCTTTCCCCTCACAACAAAGAAAACCGCAATTGCCCATAAAACCTTCGCCTGGATTTTAAATTTACGACGGTACCCTACAAATCGGTAGGTCGCATGCCGATAACAACTAGACAATAAGCTGTTGGTGGTAGTAATTTCACGTTTACTCGATTTTTAGGGTATTAAAGTGGAACGGTACAAAATTATATTTACATACATAAATTACGATCGTGCCCTAAAATAAAAATCGGTAGTTCGCACGCCGATCACTAGGTCGTAGTAATTTTACGTGTACTCTATTTTTAAGGTGTTAATGGGAGATTTTAGTCGGTAGGCACCAGCTCGTCGGGGTCGTGACAATAAGTAGTTGGTAGTCGTAGTAATTTTACGTGTACTCGATATTTAAGGTATTAATAATAAGCAAATGTTTTCATTTTAACACAAATTTGAAAACTTTATCAGTTCTTTTTGAAAGACATGGAGATTGTTCAAATTTATCAAAAACGTTTTACATTGTGGACCAGTTTTGTTTAATATTTTTATTAATGACGTAGAAGATATTATTAAACTGCGAATTTTTATTATGTGTGGACGATCTCAAAATTTATGAAACAATTTTTACTCTTTTAAATATAAACAAATGCTATTCAATAACTACATCGAGAGGTAATAGAATTGAATATACATATTCATTAATTGAGTCATCTAGCCTTACAAGAGTTGATATTGTCAAAAATCTAGGTATCACATTTGATTCAAAATTTTTATTTAACACCCACATATTAAATATTAGTACGAAAGCATTACATAACTCTTTATTGCTCACTAGTACGTTGCCATTTAGAATATGCCTCTGTTGTATGGATACCATTCACTCCACTAATATTAACCGTTTAGAAATGGTGCAAAAGAAGTTCTTAAGATGCACGGAATTCAAGATTGGATATCAGCATGCATGTGGAGTATATGATGCAATAATTACATAATTACGACACAACAGTTAGCAATTTATAATTACATTTTTAGAGTATTCAATATCTGATTTATATATCATCCATCCCTAGACTGACTACCTGATGCCGGCCGAAGGGTAAAGCGCGCGCCAGACTTGGGGCAAATTAAGAATCGTAAATACTGGTTGCGGTTGAAATTGACAAGTTCTAACCAAAACATTATTAGTGGTCGTAATCACCATTGATAACTCACAATAGGACAATGACCTTTCTTATGAATAGGACCGGAGCGGGGGAAGCCGGTACCTGCTCCTTAGGGCAGGATGTAATGGTCTCGATAAAACCATGCCTTGACGGTATCATTCATTTTTTGAATGTTATTCAATACTAAACAATTCAGTTTGTTGTTTTTAATTATTTTTTTTTTCAGTACAGACTGGAAGAATATTCTAATGAAAAAAAGATTTGGATTAGTATTGGGCAAATTTTACAGGTCGACGACACTAGATAGCATTTTTCTCGAAAGTGATGATGAAGTACAAGTAGAAGATGCTGTAAAAAGTACTGGTGGAAATTTAAGAAGAGTCAAAGATTGCCTCCGTCTTAATTCTTATCATTAGATGAGGTAAAGCAACCGTAAAAAGGATATACTTTGAAAATGTTTTAAATGATAATCCACCACGTTTTCATGAAGACATTCTAAAATTCTAAAAGTTTCTAAAATAAAAATTTTTGAATGATTATTGCAATTATTCAACAGCCTTTTCGGTGGATAAAATTATAGAAAAATCCAATTCATATGTAAGTGAGGATCCACCATATTGTATTAAAAATGCATAAAGTCGTTTGGCATACTAATATACACTTTATTGGTTATATGCCTAAAATATTGAGGGATGAACTAAGATTTGTAACAGCAGCTGTTGTGATATTAATTAACAAATTTGAGATAATAAAAAGGATCATACAATTCAACAATAACGATTCGTATACCTTATAATCAGCTAAAGCTTCATAAAATTAGACCAATTATATAAAATTATGTAAAAAGAGTAAAAGCTAATTTAGTTTTATGTTTAGTTAGAATTAATCCACGACTTCAAAATTACAAGTTCTATCATAATAACTATTTACAACGTTACCTTAAATAATAGCATATTTAACAAAGGAGACAATTTATTTCTTGGGTACTATTCGAAGGAATAGGGTACAAGATTGTACATTTTCCACAGAATGTTAATCGTTAATCTGTTATCTGGAAGGGCAATAAATATGTGACATTAGGACCCTCATTGGTCAGAAAAATCCAATTTCGAAAGTGAAAAGATGTGATCGGAAAGAAAAGAAAATCATGCTGGTTATATCATTTCAACATACCAATGGAAAGTAGATAGCTTTATGGGAAGAAGCAAAATATAATGGAACATGATGATTTTGAACCATCTTTTAGACCTTAGTAAATTCCTGGTTACTCTACAAACAAGTTCATTGTAAGAAGCTACTAGGATGCCGAAGAAGCTAATAACTTGTGCAATATAAAGTGAGCTACTACTAATCGTGGTCACCCTAGATTAAAGGTAGAAATTGAGAATCAGAGAAAGATAAGGCAATAAAGTATGTATTGCATTGGCAAATTATTGAAGATAAGAAAATAAGATAAAAGCTACGTAAGTGTTTGCCCATACAAATTATTATTATTAACATAAAAATAGTATTTTGATTTTAACTTTTAACATTATTTAAATATTTTATAAACCTATTCCATTTCAGGTGCTAATGGCCAAGGTAAAGCTTTGATTCGAACATGTTGCTTAATATGTGTATGGTCGAAATGCCAAAATATTTATCTTGTTGCCATCAAATTTTTACCGTACACTTGAACATTCCAAATTCAACAATTCGAAATAACATGCACACGCATATATAATTAAAACGACCTTGTTATATTGGCTCGGTGACGTGAAATGGGGAGCCACTACTGTATACGACTTTCGGGAGCCGAAATGGCCGCGCAATAAATTATCTGTGTAAATGTCGATCGTAAATTTACACGATAAAAATGGAATTTTAAATGCACACATAAAGGACGACCGTAAAAATTTTAAATGTCAAATTTGAGCCCGCTTCCTGCCTCACTTAAAGCCCCCCACGCTCACCAAAATGTGTCTATTGGAAGTTAAAACAAACAGCTCTTCGCATATTTGTGTTAATGGCTTCCGTTGGCAAAGTGCTCTCCTTCAACGGTTCATTTATCCGCGACGCTGAACTTATTTTATTACTTGTCGAGGTTAACTTTTATCCATTAGCAACTCTCCCCCACTATAAAGATAACAATAAAAACACCCGAATAAATAATGATAAAACCACCAAAAAAAAAAACAGTAATTTTTCAACCGTCCGTGGCGAGATAATAAAGATAAAAATAAAAAATTCCTCATTTTTTATTCCTTCGCCGACGGGGTGTAAATCAAGGGTGGTAAAAATGGGCGCGCTGATGTCTCGTTTGTATGCAAATGGTTCAACGGTTGATAATATCCGAAACGGCCGAATTCGATTTATCGCTATTCCGGCATGTCCAATTAACACCGGGCGTAATTCCTTAAATGAACTCGAAAACAGAATCGTTGATAATTAAAATTATAATGAGGCCGTTATCAATAAATTCCGGGCCCGGAAATTTATTACACTGATTGATTTTTACGATAGTTTTATATCTTTTTTTACAGCCCGGCCAGACCATTCCCCGTTTAAAATTTATTACTCATTTAAGATATATAACATGTGTCTTAAATGGTTGCCTCCGAAGGATAAATTTACGTTCGATAGCTGTATACCTGTTTTATCTGTTATTCCACTGAAATTCTCTTCGGATTCCACGCATTGCTTAATGAAAAAAAGAAACACTTAGATACTTTGTGGAATCCGATCCGAAGGCCCACAGCAATTTTAAAATCTTTCTTTTATCAGATCGGAATTAATAAGTAGAAAATTATGTACTGCCGCAGAGATGAATTACTAACCTAATCACTTTCTTATGCCCACTGATTTACTGACACAAATCCGAATACGAAAATGATAAACGGAATAATGTTTAATTCTGGTCTTTTTTATATCTTGGCTAAAATCCATATTTGTGACCATGGCACGCCTGTTTCCCATAAATAAAATATTATTTTAGCCTTGTTTCTTTTATATGAAAAGAAGAAGAATATTTTATTTATATTTTGGTTTGTATATTTAGTTTGTTTCCACATTAATACCAGAGTTACAAGAATGAATTACTATGAAATTTGATCTTCTGAACTATGCAAATTCAGATGTCATACAAATCGAACCTAGTAACCTTTGCACATGCCAAAATGTAGAAATAAAATTTATTTTTATTTTTACATTCTCGCACAAAAAGGTATATAAACTGATAAATGTTTTTTATTGCGCCAAAAGTTTAGAAGATACATTTATACAACTATTTTTTTGTACAAAATACGAGAAAATATATCTTTATTTTTTTTTCACATAGGTTTTCAGGTCCTTGGAGATAATTTCAAGCATTTTTGGAATATGTGTACATGCTTCCATATCCGTTTTGCATCTTGTAAAACCGCACAAATGTTTAAATTAAATCTTACACTCTTATTCTTTATCGTAAGAAATCAAAGGCTTTTGATAGAGTTACAATTTTTTATATTCTATAGGGTGTTCAGGAAGTAAGGACGAATTTGAATTTGGCGCCATTTTGTCATATGACGTTTGGCAGTCGTGCTTGTTTCATGTTTGTTATTTGCGATCCTTCCCGCTACCAGCCTGATAGCTTTTTTCTGGTGAGGATTGTAGTTTGATGTTTATTTTCGCCATGGAGTAGATAACAACATAGCAACGTATCCAAGTGATAAAAGGTCACTGTAAACGGCGACAGTTGCAGAAACAACTTTCTGATTGGTTTTTCGCAGTTGTCATCCACAATTGACGATTTTTGGTTTCAACAAGATGATGCGATATGCCACGCATCCCATGAAACGATTGCTCTGCTGACTGAAAAATCTCTCCAAAAAATTATCTCTCGCGTCATCAAGTTCTTCAATGAACGCAAAGCTTGTTGCCGCGCGGCCATCCGTGGTCATATGGAGAAAATATTTTTTCGTACTTAAATGGGAAGATCTTACTTAATGTGTTTATAAAAAAAATATAGTTTCAATAAATTTTGAATCTTCTATAGAACTTTAATATTCGTCCCTACTTCCTGAACAGTTACATGAAAATTACATAAAAGAGAAATGTACTTGTCTTTTTATAATTCAAAAAAAGTACAGGTTCAACTGTTAAATTTCAACTGTTAAAGGTTGAACTAAAACTTAAGTTTCCATTTTCTTCCGAAAAAATCGATAAAACCTTTCATAGAAATCTATTTGTTTGTTTTTGAGCTTTCTTCTTATAAAAAGTTTTACAAATTTTTTCAAACAATGTTGAAGAATTTTCCATAAAACGTAGAGTTTTAGAACTCACAGTTATATGGAAATGATTTCAAAATTAATTGCAAATAATAAGTAAGTTATAAATAACAGTATTTTTACGTAGAATTGAGGGATTTCGAGTAAATAACAGTGAAATTCAGCTGTTACTAGTTCTTATCAAAGTCCAAATTTTGAATAAATTTTAAACCTGTGACAGCTTCATATTGAGTCTTAAGGTTCCTGCCAAACGTTAGGTAGGGCGGAGAATATACAATTCATTGAGATGGAGGTGTTGATGGCGAACCTAATGGCTGGCAGTAGGACTGGGCCATCTTCTGGCGCAGTGCTTCGGTGCGGCCTGGCGTCAGGCGTTATGGCGGAGAGTCAACTGGTGGACTGTCGATAGTCTCGATGTGGTGCTCGCACAGCGTTGTGGGAGATCCCAATTCTTAGAGCACCTCCGCGTATTTTGTAAAAACAGCATCTACTTTTCCGCGCTGGCTGGTTAGTAATTGAGTTCCTTCGTCCTGCTTTGGTGTGACGGTTTTGATGTCGAATGTTGCCAATTCAGCGCTCACTCCTGAAATCCATTGTTTTCCAGGCGATATCGATTTGGTACGCTTCGTTTTCCCACAGGAATCTGGATCCTTGATCCCAAGTTTACTAAAATAGCTTGTTTCTGGACTAGGAAGCATATACCTCGCATGAATAGAATAATGATTCCGCCTCCATCGCTTCGCCCAGTTCCGCAATTGGGGACATGGGTGGGTTTTGAGCCAACATTGACCTAAATCCGTTGCCATTAGTCGATTCTTATTGCTTGGGTCATGGCCGTCTTTATATTTGAAACGGTGCGTCTGGATGGGAGCTCCGTCAAACTGCCACCTTCTGTCTCGGCAGTTAGCTACTAGTTAAGCTTCCTCGATGATGTCGATTCCTAGAAGGATCTGGACTTTGGGAGTATCCGGGAGAAGGATCAGTGTGATTTTAAATTAAGAAAATTAAGGAAGAGGCGTGCTCTGACTCTTATCACCTCCTGGATTCTAGTGATTTCGTCCGCCGGTGTTATTTTCATAACTTCTCATGTTTCGGGATATTGCTGCTTTCTGAGGGTATAGTATAGGCTTAGGCTAACTTTACTCATGTGTGCTTAAGAAAGCCATGCCTGAGCTTCCTCTAGTGTAAATACGTACAGCGGGCCAGTGTTTCAGGGTAGCTGTTTTGATAGCTCAGAAACTTGTGCTGGTTTTGGTGTTGCAGTTTAGACAGCTGCTACAAATTACGCCAGGTTTCCCACAACTTTAGCATTTAATGGGTACTCTTCGCTACTAGTTTTATGGCTGCTCATGTTGACGTATTACTTGTTTGGGCATGTGTAGTTCTTGTTTGGGCGTGTGGGCTTCTATGAGAAGCTCATCGTAAACAGTGATGTCTCTTCTTGCGATTCGCTCCTTCGACTTCTTTAGTAAGCGTATAACATCTTAAGCTGCACTGTTAGGGTTTGTTGCAGATGAACGTATCTGGTGTTTGCTCAGCTCAGCTCAGCTCTGTACCAAATATTTCGCGGTATATTGCATTGTCTGGATTTTATGGCGCAAAAGCTTTGCATAGCATCGTTTTAGCTTGGTCTCATGTCATTGCTTGGTCCTTGACTCCATCCCTTCATTAATGGACATTCGCTTTAAGAAGAAATGGAAGAGCGTTCAGGGCGTCTTCGTCGGTGATTCCCTCGATGTTTTTAGAAATTGTTGTTTGGTTGATGAATTCTATTACCTTGTGGTTCCGTTCGCCACTTAATCTGGCTGTACACTGGGTAAAGTTCCTTTTGCTTGCACATCCATTGACGTATCGGATCAGATCCTGAAGCTGCTCGGCGGTTATTTGAAATGTCGCCATTTTTGCTATACTTCTAGTCTGTATCCGTGTATTTGGCCACCCGTTGAGAAACCAGTTATTGCGGGGGCTTTGGATGTCGAAAATGCGGAGAGACGTTTTCTACACTTTATTCGTTATGTAGAAATATCGTTTACAGTATTTACACAATTACAATTAAAACAGGCACAATTCGAAACAGTACTCTAGATAGTTCAAATCCAGGTCTAGTTCAAGAGCGTTAGCAGGAGCTATTTACTGAAGCTCATTCTAGAGAATTACAAAAAACTGATGATTTGAGGGTTTGGAACGGGTACTTATAACCCCAAATAAAGGGTGTCTCAAAGTGAACTGACATTTTAATTTATTAATAAAACATATTATATTAAGGAAAAAGACGAATGTATTTTAATATAAGGTACAAATATGTAGGTTATGTGTAGAACACAATATCCGATAAATTTGGCCTCGACCTTATTTGCGATTGGTCATTTTTTAACGAAATTTTCAATTACATTTTGGCATAATTTAGGACTAATTTCATTAATGGTGCGTCTAATTTCTTCCTTGAGCTCCGGAATGATCTGTGGATCATTGGCATACACTTTTCCTTTCAGAAAATCCAAAAGAAAGAAGTCTAATGGCGTCAGCTCGCACGATCTTGTAATGCAGAACTGCATTGTTTCGTTCGCAGTGTGGCTGGTTGCACCATCTTATTGTAAGAATAAGTCTTCCAAGTCCATGCCGTTTAATTCATTCCATGAAAACATCATTGACAATAATCGCATTTCCCGCAGCATTCTCGAAAAAGTACGGCCCAATCACTTCTCCAACCCAAAATCCGCACCAAACAGTGACTCGTGGTGGATGCATGGAAAGCTGTTGAATCACTTGAGGATTTTTTGGTCCCCCAAATTCGACAGTTTTGTTTAATTACATAGCCACTAAGATGCGCCTCATCGCTGAAAATGATTTTCTTCGAAAAATAACCATCGATTTGTTGATGCTCTTTTATCCAATTGGCGAATGTACGGTGCTGCCCATGGCCTACTGATTGCAGGTTTTGTATCAATTGGATCTTGTAGGCATGCAATTGCAAATCTTTAGTCAAAATTCGCTGCACAGAGCTTCTTGAAACATCTAATTGCTGAGCACGATGGCGAATCGAGGTGGAAGGACATTCGTTAACACTTGCACTCACTGTGGCTATGTTTTCAACCGACCAACCGGTACGAGAACGGCCACTGCTTTTCAAGGTTAGAGTTGAACCTCTAACCTCAATTTTTTAAATTAATTACACCACAGTGTTGCGAGATGGTCCATTATGATGACCAAAAGACGTGCGGACTTTTTGAACCGTCTCTGTAAAATTTTAACCATTTCTTTAATGAATTTTCACAATTTCTAGGCGTTGCTCGACCGTGTAATTATTCATGACTAATCCTGAATACTGGTGGTGCCAGTTGTCAAAGATTAGTACTCTATGTTTGGCACAAAAAAATGGCGCGCAATTTAAAATGTCACATCAATTTGAGACACTCTTTAGGTCATGTAACAGGGTGGCTGGTGGTCTTTTTAAACAATAGAAATATTAACATATTCTTGGATCTTAACGGCGTTCACTTGGTGGTACATTTCTATATTAAGAATAAAGAAAACACTTTTACTTTTTTATACCACTTTAAGTTTTATTTGCAGTGACTAGTTTCGACTACACAGTAATCATTATCAAACTAAGTACTTAAATTACGAATAACAACTGTTTTATATACCTATTACAACGCTTCGAACAGTGGGGTGTACATTAGGTCAACCTGGTCGTTAAGGAGGGAAATTCCGGGATTAATTTTCGCTTTGTAGATTTCAAGGGCTTCCAGTAAATCCATCTTACCTCCTTTTTCGGTGAGATGGATTACCGAAAGTACATCCTTGCCGAAAGTATGATTTGATTCCAATAAGTGATTTGAAAATGTTGAATTATTTTTCTTTAAATTGAATGACCTCTGATGTTCGTTTAATCGTGTTTTAAAATTACGACCTGATTGCCCAATGTACACCCGTTTACAATCTGGACAGGTTAAACTATAAATACCTGACTTACACATTTTGTTGATGGGGGTTTTTGCATTAAATATTAAATTACAGGTTTTGGTACTTGACTTGAAAACTATATTGATGTCTCGTTTTTTAAAAATATTCTTAATTTTATTGCTAATGATTCCAAAGTATGTACTTTATAAATCATTTAAACCAAAATACTAAGTTGTACAAACATTGTGAACTTTATTAATTTTGCAAATTTCAAGTCTTTCATTTTTTCCACTTTCAAAAACTGTAAATCAAAAACTATTTCTCATTCTCCTTTAAAATATAAATATTATTTATTTAATGTTAAGGAAAACAAGTAAAGTCCAAAACTTATTCAAACACAGAAATAGTGTTTTATTTATTATATAAAATGCATAATGATGTAAAAACCTCCAGGGCAAACAATATGATTTAAAAAATCCAACTAGAATTTCATCAGTAAAGCAACCCAAACAAACAGATACTTAAAAGCGTCTTCCCATCATCATCCTAACCAACTTAGTTCTGTTGCATAAACTTCCTTTGACTGACCAACAAAACCAACCTTAATAAAAAAACTCACCACCCTGAGACAGCTCTTGTCCAAAACGGCTCTTATCCAGGGTACAGTCGCAAGCTTACGGACTCAAAAAGATCTAATTTCCATCATCTCTGAACATCGGGACATAAGATAAATTTCGATGATACAGCTTATATTGCAGTATTAGTCAATTTCATCAATAGGTATATACCTGAAGCAATTGTGATAGAAAAGCACACTAATAATCTCAAGAAAAACGACTCCCAACGACGATTTCCACTTGGAAATCCATTTTATGCAACAAATAACCATATCAGGAAAAGTATATTTTTTAGGTTTATATTTTTCAACTTCATATAAAACTTATACATATTTTTCAATTTAATAAAGTCCTTTAAGCAAGTAAATATCAAAACGTTTTGATTATAGATAACTAAGTCTTCTTAAACATAGTAATTAGAGGTTTTCAAGCTTCAGATGTTGTAATGAAAAACTTGTCGAACTTGATTTATTACATTTCCATATTTCAAAAATATATTCCATTGATTTTTTGTATAGTATTTTATTAATAATGAATTACATATTTTCTGTGTTTGTTGCATTTCATTAAAAACGAAATATGTTTAATAATTTAAAAAAAAACTGGCATTTCATGTTTTCATGTATTTGTATTATTTTCAAAAAAATAATCGGTGATAGAAATTTTTTGCAGTGCTGGGGAGACACAAAGGAGAAGTCTGGAACAAAGCGGTCGCTACAAGTTCAAAGCGCTCAACTAGAAAGTGCGTTTGACGTGTATTAATGAGCCCGATTGTGTTGTAACATGTATCTGACAGATATTAACTTATTATGAGCTATAAATCACCGAGGAGCGCTGATTATCGGATTGTTACAGCGGAGCTCATAACACGGAATACACAGGCACTACTTATTGCGCAAGGCAATATTGCCGAGCGTTATTTACCATCCTGGTCCGCTCTATTTATGCGGGGGTTATATAGATATATAGTGCTCGATGATAAATAGCTGCCATCAGTTCATAAAGCCGTACACCAGCAACCACCTGGTCGTGTGTAGCTGTATGTGTGTGTGTGTTAGCGGAGCGTATAAGAATTATGATTTCGTATTGTTCAGCGAAGACAATACTCGCGGCAGAGTTCACACCCATAGTCTCTACGGCGCTCGCATTACCAAACAATGGGCCGATGCCACGCCATCACCATAAATCAAAACCAAAGAGCGGCGATTCATTAAATATCCCGAAACCCCCGTCATTATTAACGCGAATGAATCAAGAAACAATAAGGAGAAGGGTACGAGCCGTCGAAGGTCTGGTTTATTGAAGTCCTCTCCAGTATTTCATGCAGTTATGAGGCGGTGAGGGTTACCTCTTTAACCGTGACATGAGGTGTCTAATAATTCAGCGCGAACGCTTCGCGCTCTCGGCGCTAAATCCACTGCTCTCCGGGTTGCCATTTACGCCACTCTTAACAAGGTTTCACCATTAGATTTATCTCGCTTAATCGTGTACTTCGGCGTGTAGTGCTGTCCTAGGATACAAGACAAGAACACGGCGCGAGGAGACGTTCTTTATTTTCCTTTCCGCGCAACACACTTCTCCCAGCCGCGAGGATACATTATGGCGGATATCTGCTCAGATAAAGAGCCCCGATAACGTACCAGAGTGGGCTTACCGTAAAGACGACTTTGAGGCTTATAAACTTTGGAGAAGTTGCTTCTGTACTTGACGTTATCATTCCCAGTCGGCTTTCACTTATCGCGCCCCGCATAAATCACATTAACTATCTCCGTCTCTCCCGAAGAAGAATGTCCCGGTCTGCCGGCGCGAAAAAATAACCGCGGCCCGGCCTCGGGCCACCGCCGAAGATATATGCCCGCCGCCTCCTGTTGGCCGCCCTTCGCCCCACCAGCAGACCCTGAATTTATGAGGCCGTCATATTTCGCAACTTGCGAGCCGGTAATTCTTGCCTAGGAATTTATTGCCGCCGCGTCCCTCCCGGCCCATTAATCCAGGGCCCAGCTCCTCCAAACGACCAACAGCTTCTCCCCCAAAACACACCTGAAATGGATCTGCTCCACTGCAGTCTGCCACATCGATCTCTAAAAGCCTCTTAACACTAGGAGCCAAGAACAACTTCTAATAATTATAAATCACATAAGTTTGTAATGGAACATCACAATAACTTCTCCGAAAACTGTGTCCCTTATTTATCCATCACCTCGTCCAATATTAATAATATATATTTTAAATATGCTATAAAATATTATTGATGCATGAATTTAGAAAGAGCCCAACTCTTCATTTTATAGTGGTGGTGATTCTTAATGTTTTAGTACCATTTTTTTTACTTTCCTCGTACTAGTGTAATTTCGAAAGAGTGAAGTTTCTAAATGAAAACCATTCTTACTTTATTTCTGTGGTGTATAATTAAATTATTTCATAATAGAAAATAAAATGAATTCATCAAAGTGAATACAATTCCATCTCAGTAATGAAGAATAAAAACATAAACGAAAACAATTCATATCAATAGAACTGAATATTCATGCTGTGAATAAAATCAGGAAAGGAGGATAAACAGATATAATGATGGCTAAATTAAAATCAATAAAAATAGAGGAAATAATGATAGCAAGGGCAAAATAGTAAATAAATATGTTATATTGATAATGACATGGCCGGAAGAAAGAAACAACGTGAAATTTGAAATATCAAAAGAAGAAGACGGCAGGAATAGGTTTCTATTTTCTAACAGGAGAAATAGACCAAGGAAAATCATATGATAAAGTAATATAAGTCTACTAACTAATACAAGAAGTTACAGTCAAGAAATAATTACGGTTATAGTTGAGCCAACAGATGTAGACAAACAAAGTATAGACAAAGAATGGGAATCACTAAGAACAATAATAATTGAGACAGCAAAAAAAATATTTAGAAAAAACAAATAAAGCAATAAAACATGAAGCAAACAACATGGTGGAAAATGGAAATAAGGGATCGCAGCGAAATCAAGAAAGGAACATGGCAGAAATACCTTACCACGTGAACACAGTGCAGGTGTGTAGAATAAAGCAAAAAAAATAATACTCAGTGGAAAATGAAAAGGACATGAGACAAATTTGAAAAAAAAGAGGAAGAAATTGTAAAAATCAGAAGATTTTCTATAAGGCATTAAAGAATCTAAGAACTGACAAAGAATATGAGCATATAAGAATGAAATATGATTCCATGTGGCTACTAATGACGGAGAAAAAATTCCCATAAGAAGATATATCTGTACAAGAAGTAGAAGAGACAATTAAAACATTAAAAATCCATAATTAGTAGACAAAATAACAAAAAGTATGATTAAAAACTGAACAAAGTGAAAGAATAAGCCATGGATACTGGTACAGAATGTAAAAACAACAAATACTAAAAGAGTGGGAAGTAGGAATGATAGTTTCCATTTACAAATCTGGGAAATATGCGGAATGTAACCACTATAAACGAATTTGTTTTAAAACGCCTAAAAAAGACCAATGCGACTTGGTCGAAACATTGTAAATCGGTTCTTTTCAGAACCAAAAAACATAGAGAGAAAGTTTTATAATAGAGATTTATTTAACTA